>AMYF01000100.1:0-270646 GCA_000315175.1 Herpotrichiellaceae sp. UM238 | reverse complement strand
TACCGTATCGTGTAATTTTGTGCACCTCACTCACGATGGCGAATGCCTACTAGAGAGATAGGCGCTAGGGATAAACTCGGGGTTAATATAGAGGAAATACTCGTAGTATTTACTTTTACGTATTTATAGTATTAATTCGGTAGTATACTCGGCTTCTTATAAGGTGCGTCGTTCTTAAGCTTCCTTATCTTTAAGTTTAATAAACTTTTACGATAACTAGTTAGAGGACTAAGAAGCACGAGAAATTTAACTATATAACTAACTAATTAAGAAAGGGGAGCTAGTCGGTAACGATAATTAAAGCGGAGTAGTAGGAAGCGTTAGTAGGATTCTAGAGCGAGGTTTAATAATCTAATATTTATTTAATTTAGTAAACCACTTTTAAATTAATACTTACGATACTATACTAACTTCTTTACAACGTCGTTTACTATTTAAGCTATAGTCCTTACTACGATATCTTTTAATAAGCTTAAGACTCTAACTTAACGATATATATATACTAATATTATATTACTATCCTATAAGAACCTATAAGCCTATAATTAGTAGAGAGTAATTAGTCGGCTCTACTACCTTTATACTAAAATCTAGCTCTTTTAATACTTCTATTACTTCTTTTCTTTATCGACCCTTTAGTTTATATACTCGAAATAAATACTCTTTAATATTAATTAACTTATATACTATACGGTATATAGTATAGATAATTACTCTATACTATATTTCTACGCGTAGGTATACGGGTAAGGACGACGCTATAGGCATCGCCGCCCTAATTTTAGCCCGTAACCTACTTATAGATTACTCTAAAAGTTTATAGAAGTACTAAATAGATGTATACGATATAAAAAATATAAATTATTAATATTAAAAACGATATACTAGGGTAGTACAGCGTATAGAGCTAGTAATAGAAGAATTTAAAGTAGGAAGATTTAGGAGTAGAATAATTACCGCTAGAACGATTACCGGCGCTAGTAGTTTTATCGCAGTTTAGCGGTAAATAAGGTATAGAATAGTTACCGTTCCGCGGCGGAATAATAATACCTATTAGGATGCTAGTATTATTAGTATTAATTAGATATTACTAGAATAGAAGAAGTATTAGGTATAAAAAATAGCTAAAGTTAAGTAATCTCTTAAGGTTCTAGAATAGCTTAAGGATAAGTACGAATAAGTAGGTACTAAGTTATAAGCTTTAAATATAGTGCTAAGATAAGTTAGTATCTTTTTAACTATTAATATCTTTTTAGTTAAGGACTTTAAGTTAAAGTAATTAAAATTTTTTAAAACTAACTTTATCTTTATAAGTATTTAATTTAAAATAATTTTAGTATTATTACTAAACTCGCTTAAAAGTTAGCTTTTTATTAATACTAGTTTCGTTTATATATATACGATTTTAATAGAGAAAGCGCGAAATTACGATTTTCTTAATAATAGAATAAATCCTAGAATTAATAGGATTAGAGATTCTTAATCCTTAGATAAGGATAAGAATTACTTAGTAATCCTAAAGGTTACGTAATAAGGATTAGGATTAGGATTAGGATTATAGGATTATAACCTTAATCCTAATCCTAGGGTTTTAATTTAAGTTAGTCTATACTACGTGCGGAGGCTTTTTAACTTAAACTCTTTCCTTTAGTTTCCTAATCGGAACTAAGATTAAAAAAGGTAAGAGTTCGATTCCTATACGCGCGGAGTCGTTTTAGCTTAAACCCTTACCTTCTAATTCTTAATTAAGCTTCGTTTACCCTTACGTATAATAAAAGGATATATATTCTCGTCCGTAAATTCTACTCTATTATTTAATACTAACTAATTAGACTATATTTATAGTCTAGTTAGTATAACTAGTAAGGAGATTCGAGTTCGATCCTTAATAAGGCTAATATTAAGTATTAAGGGTAATAGTTAATTAACTACTAACCTTAATACTTAATACTCGGTCTTATAATATAATTAGTAAAGTCCTTATCGGTTTCCTTTTTATTAATATATAGTACTATAGTAACCTTTTCTTAATCGTTATTTTCTAATCGAGCTTAGCTTATAATAAAGGTTTAAGGGTTCGATTTCCGTAGGTACGGAACCTTTTTAGCTTATACCCTATCCTCTCGTTATCTAATCGGGACTAGCTTAAAAAAGTAAGGATTCGATTCCCGTACGTAAGGAGGCTTTTTAACCGAAACGCTATCCTTCTATTTCCTAATCGGGACTAGTTTATAAAGGGGAAGGGTTCGATTCCCGTACGTGCGGAGCGTTTTTACCCTCGAATCTACCTAACGGATCTACTAACGGAACTTTACTTAATCGGGTTTAGTCTAAGAAAGAACGTAAAATTAAAATAGGAATATATTTATCTTATTTACTTCTAACTTCTTAATCGGGTTTAGCTTATCTCTTACGCGTAATAAAGGTATATATATTATTACTTATAGTTTATACTCTATAATTCGATACTAATTAATTAGATTATATCTATAGTCTAGTTAGTATTACTAGTAAAAGACTTAAGTTCGATTCTCGGTTAGGCTTATTTTAGGTAAAGGAAATAAAAGGAGAAATCCGTTTATTTTATTTACCTAAAACTCGGTCTAATAGTATAATAGTATTACGTTTACTAGGCCCTTCTTTTTTTTTCTATTAACTTTAATATATATACTCTTATCTACTAGATTATATTAATATATCCTAGTAAGCTAGTTTTTATCTTTATTTTTATATCTTTATTAAATTTAACTTTCTTCTTATATATACCCTAAGTCCGATCTTATAATAGGGTTAGTAAAGTCTTTATTAATCTTCTCTTTATAAAGAACCTCTCGCTTATAACTTAAGTATATAAATTAGAGCGTATATCTAACCCTAAGGACGGTCTTCGTAATTCCTAATTAAGACTAGCTTAAAAGATCGTTTAGAGTTCGATTCCCGTGCGTACGGAGGGTTTTTAGCCTAATCCGTTCCTTCTCGTTTCCTAATCGAGACTAGCTTAAAAGATCGTCTAAGGATTCGATTCCCGCGCGTGCGGAGGCTTTTTAGCCTAATCCGTTCCTTCCCGTCTCCTAATCGAAGCTAGCTCGCCCCTTACGCACTAGAAAGGTATATATATTATTACGTGTAATTCTTACTCTATAATTTAATACTAACTAATTAGATTATATCTATAGTCTAGTTAGTATCTTAGCCTTAATATAGATTAGAAAGATCTACTAGTTCGCACCGTCGTTCTACTAGGGACCGACTATATAATTAGTATTATCTAAGTTTACTTAGTTCCGACTAAGTAGCGAGGTATTACCTAGAGCGGGGGTCTCTTAAGGCTGTATAGCCGTTAAAGAGACCGATAGAGACCTCCTAGCTTGCTCCGGCTTATCTATAAGTCTCCGAGCTACTATTCCTTTTTTTAGTTAATAATAATATCTTCTCTTTTTTCCTTATTATAGTAGGGATAATCTAAGATAGGAGCCTTAGTAGGTTCTAGCCGCGTAAAGAGTTAAAAGATTAAGCCCTTTAATTAAGTAATAATAGTTCTCTATATATTACGAATAATATTATATTTTTAGGTTATTCTAATTAAGGTCTTCCGTACTCTAAGCGTAGCACTACTCTAGGCTATATTTCGTCCTAACTCCTAAAGGATATCCCTTTATATTATTTAAATATTCGAGTATAATAATTAAGTACTCTTCCGTAAAATAAGCTATCTACTATTACTTATAGGTATTTAAAGTACTACCTAACACGAAATATAATTACTTAAGACGACTTACCGCTACTTATTATCCTTTATTATTAATAATAGCTATAAGGGACGCGCTCTTATAATTCCCGATCGTTTCAGTCGCGAGAGGCTCCCCGAGGGCCCGCTGCGGTACGGCAACCCTTTTTTTACCGCTACGACCCTCCTGGGCGGCCGTAGTGATGCGCGCCCCTACGTAGCCGGGAACGACGTGCACCGTGGCTGGTGCGGCGTATACGGTAGCTGAAAATTATCAGGGCTTACGCGCGATATTTTACGTGAGGAACGATCACCGCTGGAATAATTACCGGCGCTAGCAGTTTTGTCGCGGCTTAGCGGCAAATAACGTATAGAATAGTCACCGTTCCACGGCGGAATACGTCTTAGGCTACGTTACGAAAAATATTAATATAGAATATACTATATATACTTAGTTTATTAGTTATTTTATTATATATAGTATAAGTAACCTATATACGAGTTCTATAAAATATTCTAAGTTAAGTAGAATATCTTTCTTAAGATATAAGAAGTAGTATATTAAACTATTATTAAGTTTAAGGTTTAACTATTATATTTTAATTAATACGGTAGTAGAAAATTTAAATTAGGCCTAGCGTTCGTTAGGTAATAGAGTACTACTATTAGCCGATTAGTTAAAAAATCTAAAAATAGTTTAGCGTATCGATTATCTACTCCTTAAGGCCCTAAACTACTATATTTTAGAGTATAATATCTACGGTTATAAGAGATTAATACGTAAGCAGCTAGTATTATATAGTTGATAAGCTCTAATCGAATAGAATAGTATACGAAACTTACTATATCGAATAATTTTATATACCTTATTTACGATAGCGAATACCTACTAGATTAAGCTAACTATATTCTCTCTAGAGTCGACCGAGATTAAGCTTAGTTCTAGGAGCGGTAAGGCTAAGCTAGTAGTAGCCGCTTTAAGGTAGTTACTTTATAATAGTAATAAAGCTATAGTAGTAGAGCGGTACTAATAAGGCTATAGTAGTAAGAAAGCTATAGTAGTAATAGAGCTATAATAGTAATAAAACTAAAGTAGTAAAGCTATAGTAATAGAGTAAAGATAGCTTCTAAAGCTAAAGAGTCTCCTAGTAAGATACGTATATATAACTAGCTTTAGACGTATTAGTAAATATATAAAGCAACTTACTCTAGTTCTTCTATCTATCTTCTCTTTTTATATCTTCTATTCTATAGATTAACATCTATAGTAGCTACTACGGCTAGTAGACGTACCGGAACCTCGATTTTCACCCTGCGCTAAGCATTCCTATCGCTCTCCGTAGGTCGAAATACTATAGTACCACGTTTTTTATACTACCGTACTAGTAACCTTAACTATAACCCTAACGCTAGGAGGTAAAACTTTACTATCCTACATCTCCGCTACTTTAATCTAAATTATCTCTAAAACCCTAGAGCCTACGAGTCGTACCTCTATAACTATCTATACGGTAAGAAATACTCGATTATCTACTGTATCGCGGCGTAACGAGAATTTAAGTTAACTATAATATTTAACTATGATATTTAACTATAAAATCTCCTTTTTCGGCTAGCCGCTACCTCGAAGCTAAACCGAAAGAGGAGATATTACAGTGCGCTTTCTAGTGTCCTCTCGGTAAGGGTACAACTCTACGATATCGATAAGGATTTCGACGAGGCCCTGATCCGGCTAGCGTGTAACAGCACGTTACGTGATGTCAGGTGACGTCTAGGCATCTCTCGCGTATCCTTCCTTCCATGTACTGATAAGTTAGCCGCGCATAGCCGGGTTCGTAACAGTGGAATGCTGCGACGGAATGCTGCGAAAGTCCACTAGCGTAACCTTAAATTTGGCTAGGAATCACGCGTCATTCCGCCTAATAATAGAGTTAGAGTTCCGGTCTATTAGAGAAAACTCTCCCTTTTCTAAACAGTCCGATGTTAACGATATACTTATAGAAGCCGTATTATTAATGATATCAATTTCCTCGAACCCCTAAATATTGCACTTAAGCACAGGGCTAACAACCTTCTGTTACTTCCTGTTATATTTTACCGCTCATTTAAGCAAGGAATGTCCTCTATAGTACTAGAACAAGTTCTTGTGCTTGTTTTTTCTGCTTCTGTTTCTCTAAGGAGCAATGATTGGTACTTATGTACCGCCAAAAACGACTGCACGAACTTCAATACTGGCTCGTGGAGGAGTGTGAGCAGGAGCCGTAGGATCGATGAAGGCGGAATGTGGACAGCCTAATTCAGTGCCGGCAAGTTAGTCTTTTCCAGTTCCAGATGTAGAACTCTTATAACTCACACTTTGCGGTAAATGGATCATTGTCGTCTAACTTTAGAAGGATGACCTCATCCTCGTCCATGGGATTTTTGTAAATCCAATTGTGTGCGCTCTTGTTAAGTACTTCGAAACCCTCGTCGCAATAGTGTGGGAAAATGATGTCTGTGGGAACCAAATCTTCTTGCTGCACGGTGCGAGCATCGCACATTGCGATGGGTGTATCCACATATGGTCCGGTCAGAGGTCGCCAAACGCTAAAAATGTTGTCAACATCATTAATGCTTGAACACAGGCCAAAGCTAAGTACTTACTTGATGAATCGAATTCTTTGTGCTTGAGAAGCGTTGTGGTCTCTGCGCATCAATTCTAGACGTCTGGCGCAGGACCGAGGCGTCGCATCTGCGCTGTCAGAATATGATCTGGTCGCAACGTTTAGACCAGCTTACCACAATGAGCTCGGAAAAATGGACGTTTCCAAGGGCTTGCGTTTGGTGGACCTTCGGCTGCGGCGCGGAACTGCCCGTAGCTTAACAGAAATTTCGCTTCCTAACGCAGACGATTGACTCACATTAAATGCATAGACAATGACATCATCCGATGAAAACAAATTCGCAAGCCATTTCTCCACCTGGGGGATGTAATCGTTAATAGCAACTTCGTCGTTCCACGTCTCCGTTGCGAATGGCAGAACTTGATATTCGAACCCAGCGGCATCAAGATAGAACTCCTTGTCCTCGCCAGTAATATTGTGGAGGGTCACAATGCAATCTTTGTCTGTAATATTGGTCCGTTCGAAGCCTGCAATGTGAGGTAGACGACTTAGATACGGCTTTTCTCTCTGATAGTCAGCGGATGGTACGAAGTGGCGAATGGTGGCTTCGACACTATAAGCTTTTGAAGTCCTATGAGGATAGTCACCGATAGAGGACGAGATCGTGACTCGATCTTCGTTCACAGCGCATAAATCTTCGTCGCATCTGCTTCCATCTGTAACAGAACTATTCTGAACTATCACACCATCAGAAGAGCAACAAACAATTTCTGTGCACAGCTTTCATACCAGGACCGCCGGACACCTCTTTTTGAAGCGCTTGTCTGGTCCACGAGCGCCATGGACGATCGAATGGGTTAGATGGATCATGTCGCCATTTCAAAACGTCAGAGTTCGTCGATGCAAGCCAATTCCATACGTTATCGCCTTTTTGGGGCGGCCATATAGCCTTCCAAGGTCGAGGTCTATGGTCGTCCTTTTGGGGGTCCAAATCCACAAATGGCAAGCTTTCTCCAACGCGGAGTCGGTGCCCAAGCGGCGTCATGATGTTGTCTCCAAACCTCTCAGTCAATTGTACGCGGGAGTGCGGTTTGGAATGAGACTGACTCATAATCAAATACCAGCGACAAGACCCTGAGTGGGGTAAAGGATGCATGATGAGGCTGATTGCGTGGCAAATCGCAAGGTACAATTGAGCATGAAAGCCCGCCCTGCCTTCACGGACACTGACAACTAAACATTATACTCAACACATAAACAGACGCTGAATTTGTTATCATGAACAAAAAAGTCGCAATTGGAGTCGAAAATGTCTGGGATCGAGGCGATCGGGGCTTTTGCAAGTGTTGCTCAATTGCTCGATGTCGGCATTCGCTCCTCAAGGACCATCATAAATCTTTACGATGCATTTAAAATCGGACCAGAGAAGACAAACGAACGCCTGCAAACCTTACATCAACTTCAACAGATTCTCACAGACCTAGCAGCCGAGCAGGACCTGAGCGCACCGCTGATGAAGCATTCGATCAAGTTCATGGTCACTAAGCTCTTGCAATTGGAGGAGATTCTCCAGAAGTTCAGACACAGGCTAGGCCGTAAGAGGAGGAAGATGTTTGCATGCATCCAGAACCACATCGACGAAACCAAGGTTCAGGATATCCTGGACGATCTAGAACGAGACAAGACTACTTTCTTAATGTTGCTTGGTCATGTCAATGCTTCTCTCCAACGGAGACTCGATCAAAAGCTGTCCAAGCTGACGTTAAACACGGCAAATTATTCCAGACACGAAGGCCCTCCTAGCACCAACTTCGGGCATACGGCGAAGATTGTGGTGTGCAATCTACCCACGACGCATGTTCCCCAATTCGTTGGACAGCAAGCTCACTTATCCTCGTTGAACAAGGCACTTTGTGAGACCGAGCAAGATAGACGTGTTTTTGTCCTTACCGGCACTGCTGGTTCAGGGAAGACTCAGTTAGCGATAAAGTTCTGTCGTGATCAGCACCTCAATGGGACGTCCATATTCTGGATTGAATGCTCAAGCCCCCAGCAGGTCCACCGTAGCTTCTCGTCCGTGGCTAGAATCATTCATGCCGGTAAATCGTGCAATAAGGATTGCATACAGCCAGAGCATTGTATCGATTACGTGAAGAACTTCTTGAGCACGACCACAATGCAATGGATTATGGTACTCGATAATTGGGATAGCCCGGAAGCCCTTCCCGAGATGTCGACCTTAATGCCAGACTTGCACCGTGGATTTATATTGGTAACTAGTCGACATCCAGATGTTGTGCGCTTAGGACCAGGTCTTGAGCTCAACGGCATGACAGAAGGAGACGGAGTGGATCTTCTGCTTGCGAAGATACAAGTCAATGACCCGCGGGATCTGCAATCGATAGGGTGTCAAATCGTTCGCAGGCTAGGGTGCTTGCCTCTTGCGATAGACCAAGCAGCCAGTTACATCAGGAGTATGGATGTGCCTTTGCAGCATTTTCTGCAACATTATGAGACCAGGATGCACCTCATTTTGGACCATGTTCCTGCAGTGTGGGAATATCGAAAGCGCATCTTAACGGACGAAACACTGAGCGCGGCTGGGGTTTTTACAACATGGGAACTGACTTTCACTTCTTTTGCGAGGAAGCACCCCGCTACAGCTCAACTTCTGGGCATTTTGGGATTTCTTTGTCCTACATCTGTAGACGAAGTCATCTTCCAAAACGTTCTAGATACTCATAGAAAGGCTGACAGTGTCAAAGCACGTCCGTATACTGAAGACGCCTTACTCAACACACTCAAGTGTTTCAGTGGGAGAGATGGATGCTGGGATTCAAGCATGTTTGCTAAAACTGTGAGACTGCTAAAGGATGAACGCTTGGTCGAGGCCTGTTCTGCGGGCGTGGCAGGAACTCTCAAGATTTCGTTGCATCCCCTTATAAGTGACTGGCTCAAAATTCGACAAAGCAAGGAGAAAAGTACTATTCTCTTTGCGCAAGCATGCAATGTGGTACAATGCATGGTCGAGATCAAAACATCGGACGAAGACTGTGCGTTAGATGTCTGGCAAGAATTGGTTGCACACGTGGACACGTTATTGACGCATCGGAAGCTTCTAGCCACAATATCTGATGAAACTTCACACACGACACTTTCGACTTTCGGTGATTTCTACTTTCGTCGGGGTCGTTATGCATCAGCTGTAGAGACATACAGCATGCTGATCAGCTCGCTCGATGCGGTCAACGAGAAATGGTCACCTTACAGATTCGAGGCATTACATCGAGTAGCCCGCTCCCATCATTGCTTGGGGGAGTATGAACCCGCTGAGAAGGCTGCGCGGATGGCTGTAACCGGGCTTATAGAAGTCGCTGGAGATAGTGCTCCGATGACCGTTGCAGCAAAAGAAACCCTGGCAAACTTATATAGATCTCGAGCCGCTTACCGCGAAGCAGAAAAGATCTACCTTGATATCATTCGTTGCCAGGAAACAGCGTTTGGTGAGGTGAATGAGCAGATACTATCTGCGTTGGCGAATCTGGCTGTCGTCCTTAGATCAGAGGGCAAGATACTGGAGGCTCGAGAAATCTATGGAAACTTTGAACGATGGCTGTGGACCGACAACCAGAAGCCTCAATTCAATTTCATATGGATCAGAAACGACTACGCAACCTTTCTACAGTCTCAAGGGCATCTAGCAGAAGCCCTAGCCATCTATGAGGCGGTTTTAGTCTCTAGGAAGGATAACCTTGGTTTACACCACCACGATACGCTCTGGACTCTGGTCGATATTGCCAAGAATCTGAAATTGCAAAGAAAGTACGATGAAGCCCAGAAAACTTATGAGGAAGCTTTGTCCCTCCTTAAGGAAGTCCTTGGTGAGAACCATCCGGAGACATTATGGGCTGCGGACGGTCTGGGTGATCTCTACGCCAGAATGCGCTGCCTTAATCAGGCCGAACAAATTTTATCTTGGACGCTGTCGAGGCGGGTCGAGTCCTTAGGGAATAGCCACCATAACACATTGCGTTCGCTCCACAACCTCGCAAATGTTTACCGATTACAAGGTCGTCTCGAAGAATCAAGAGTTTCGTACGAGGTCGCTCTAGAAGGGTTGACTCTAAAACTAGGAGCTCGTCATCCCAAAACAGAATATGTGAAACAAAACCTTGCTGCTGTGATAGAAGCACAAGAGTTCATGGGAGAGGTAGCATGAATAACCTAGTTGGTGAGGATGGTTGAACGCCTTGTGCTCTCCCATTTCGTTCTTCCCTTTCTTTCTTTTGCTTTGGGCCAGACCTTGGCCTCATCCAATCCTATCTGGGTTTTGCTGCACGAAGTCGTCTTTTATCAATTCATTAATCTGACTACCTGGAAGAGTCTCAATCATTTGACAGATGTGCGTGACAGTTGCTTGGTGATGGTGAAAGACGGAAAATTTTTGACTATGCGCTGAGGGCAACGAGGCAGATGAGTCTTCTGATGAAGAAGAAAACAACCTGACAACAGTGGATAGAGACCAAAACTTAGCCAAGCGGGGATTCCGCAGGCGCGTTCGTTGGGCAATAGGCGATAAAAAGCAGTTCAGAGGCCTTATTTCGCAGCTTGAAGGGCATACAAACAAGTTGAATCAGTTGTTGACAGAAAGTCAATATCACCTTTGAAGCGCGATTGGGCGCGAATGGGCGCGAATCAACATCGTCGTTTTCGGCAAACTTGAGGATGAAAAGTCTCTCAACATAGTAAAGCAGGCTATATCAGAGGGACCTCATTCTCACTTGGTTAGCATGAATTCCCTTGTGGAAATGAAAAAGGTCCAAGCTACAAGAGAATGGGCATTCGACGGCAAAACATGTCGCTTGCTTCATCTTGAAGATTTCGATCTACCTGCAGCTGCTACAGAGCGACATCGTTTTATTGCCAAGTTTAAGGAAGGTCAACCGATGAACACGTTTTGTTCGAAAGAAAAGGGTTTGACTCTTATATCTCGGACACTGATAGGATGGTGTTGGAAGGCCGACTAAAACGGCTCGTGGTCCTTCTGTGTGTCAATAAAACCTCCTATTTCTTGCCTACTCAGGGATATATATCAGACGCAGAATCGCGCTGCTGTTGGTTGGTATTCCGACTCCCTAAGAAATCTTCTCCCAGTCAAGATATTACTGGCAAGGGGTCCGGTCTGGTTTCACTGCTCTCTAGGCTCGGCAACCGAGGAATCTCTGAGGCGCCACTGGAGATGCGATATCGCCTCGCCAGCAACCTTGCCAAGGCATACCGAGAGGTTTTTACAGCAATTGGCTCCATAAAGGGATACGAAGTGAGAACGTTGTGTTCCTACACCCAGCAAATATTTCATCACCGACCGTAGTAGGTTTTGAATATTCCCGGCAAGAAAGCGAGCTCGTTAGCATCGACAAGGCAAGGAAGGTTAATGATCTCGATCGTGCCATCTACCGACACCCGAACTACCAAGGCAATGCTGCAATGGGATATAAAATCGGATATGATATCTACTCGTTCGGCTTGGTCCTTGCTGAGATTGGTTGGTGGATGTCACTCAAGGATACCAACCTAGCTGCCAGTCCTCGGGAACAGCCCCGGGTTAAACCTCTACCCACGATGGAAAAATTCCACAGCGAGGAAGCGACAGAACTGAAGAACAGAGTGTTTACGCTCGTGAACGGAAAAATGTCATTCCAAGTGGGATCAGTGGATAAGGCTGTAGTGATCTGGTGTCTTAAATTCGCTTAGAGAGTTGAAAGAACGGAGGAACTTTGGCCTGCTGCCCTTGAATTCAGCGATAGTGTCGTGCTGCCGCTTGAGAGACTGGCCGGTTAGTGACTATGATGAACGTTAGCCTCCCACTTAGCCTCAAAGTGAACCCATTTCTTCCTAGACTATATCGCGAGTATTAAGGCTAGAGGCGAGGTCGATTAGAGGTAGGTAAGCTGGATCTAACTCTATTACTGGGTGGAATGACGCGTGATTCCCAGCGAAATTTAAGGCTACGCTAAGAAAGTTTCTCACTATTCCAGCATTCCGCGCTAAGCTTTTTAAGGATGGTATGAGGAACACACGTCTCGCAAGCTCACAAAGGAAACAGATCGTCTGGTGGCGTTCTCAGGTATTGCCCCCGAAGTTGCACGACACGTAGAGCTTGGCGACTACATATGTTGTCTCTTTAAGAGCGGCCTACCAAGCCAATTGCTCTGGAATTGCAAAAGCCCCGTTCAGCCTTTGAGGCGATCTGCCAAACCAGTAGCACCATCATGGTCATGGGCTTCGGTATCTGAACCAGTTGAATGGCTGGCCGGACTCCACCCTATCCATTCGAGATTGCGCCGTTCGTGACTGTGCACAGATACGTATGGCGTGTGAAAGTACAAAGTCCTTTGGACCTGTGACAAAGGGTTTGATGCAGATCCGAGGAAAGAGTCTCAGTGGTCTTGTACGAGCAAGACTGAAATCAGTGCTCGCACTTGGCTATTGTCTGGCAGACGTTGACTTAGCGTCCCACCATCAAAAACATACAATCTGTTTCTTAACAGATATCAATCTAGATCCACTAACCGAACAACATGATCCAAACGTCACATCTGTGAGAATCGTTACCTTCGAGGCCGTCAATGAAGTGCTTCAAGAATCAAGTCAGAGGAAAATCAGTATGCTCCTTTGTGGCTCACTCGTTGTCATTCCGTCGGCGCAACGCCTAAGCCAGTAGGATAGGATCAAGATTCCGCTAAGAGATATTGAAGAAGCGTGGTACGAGGACTGCACAATAACATCTTCTCCGAGATAATATGGTAGATTAGTAACCAACTTTCCGAGAATATTAACGCGCGGGAAGGGTTAGTTATCACACGCTACCCGCAGTATCATCGTTCTATTTATCGAGTTTCTTCCGACTCGCTGCGAACAAGCTCGACCTCGACCACAGCTTTATCCTCGACTTTCCCTTGTAAGCCATCATCATCCTTATCAAAAAATAACGCCCACTTTCCCGCTCGTTCTTTGACGACGACAAAGCCTTCCCAGCCATCGAACGTTAGTCTTCTCTCACCACCTTTCGTCATTAATAAATCCATAGGACCGGCCTGATGATTTTCAGCTTCAGCACGGACACCGTACCTCACTTGATAGGTCGTCGCGTCGACGTACACCCAATTAAGCATGTTGTTCTGATCTATTGTGGTTACAAGCCCGTCGTATGATCTGTTTGGGTATGGTAGAAGGTAGCCGTTGAGTAGATGAAGATTCCCTACATCATTGCGTTGCAAACACAAGCCGCCATCTTCCAAAACAATTGGACAATCTTGAAGTTGCTGCCTTCTTCTTTCGCTCATTCGATTCGAAGCTCGCGCTCTGAAATGACACTTTTGGTTTCTGACATCAGCTTGTGCTTCGTCTCGGGTACTTTGAACTTCGTTTTGTAGCTGTACAGCCGAAGTAGCAAGCAATGGTGTTGTGACCGCCAATGTCGCGAGATCAAGTACCATTGCGTTAGTGACACACCTCTTCCAGACCTCACTTTCTGGGGGCACAGTTCGAGAGGAAACTACTTCGAAACATTGGTAGAGAGCAAGAAGACGTTCGGAAATTTATCCCGAGCGACGAAACCTTGGTGAACTTTTCGTCATTAGGAATTGAACCCTGCAACTGCAACGAGAAAACCTGTTTTGTCAGGTCTGACATGACCTCCTGGACTTCATTGCTCGCGGTCTTTCTCGGGACTTGTCTGAGGCCTAAGTGGATATATAATGTCGCAGAGAGAGATCAGTTACTTAGAGACAACTTATCAAACAATACCCTCGGTAGATCTGAAAACATGTCGCAAAGGTGAGATAACTTCTGCGCAGCTCATACGTCGGCTTCATCTCTCTGACATCTATCTTTCGAAGTCGCGAGACAGGAACAGACTCTGCAACAGGCGGTCGTAAGACCATGGAAGACCAGTCTGGAAACGAGCAAAATGCCTTAGCCCCGGCGCATTCGGGATCGAAACTTACTGGCGGATTAAGTAAGGAAGAGGTTGAGACTATGGCTGGAAGTTTGAAAGTGCACGTTAAACTGAACATTGAGCTCGATATTCAGGTCACCGCTAGACTAAAAGGTGATATCGTTATTGGAATTCTTTGATGTATATCAGCCGCTAAGGTGGTGTGGTGCCGACTTTAAATTGTCCCGCACAACAAGCGCGAAGCCACCAAATTAAGCTACGGTCGGCATTCCCTATGTGAACTACAATAAGACTCCGTGTGTACAGATGATGAGGATGTTGCGGAAGGCACTGAACCAAATTTAACTTGGTCTCCGCTTCTTCGATTCGCATGTGATAACAGGCCTTCCAGGCGGGTTTGCAGGAGGTGATGGATGATGCTTCATGCGTCAACTGTTGCTGACGTGCGTAACAATCAAGCATCTTGTAGGAACATAATCTCATGCACAGTTACTTGGTGGAATTCATACCTTCGGCGAAGCTTCACACAAGCATTCCGGCCCGGGCTCGAGCTCTACTAAGCCTGGATCGTGTTTGCTACGGTTGACGTCACAGGCGCTGCAGTCCTACCGTTGATCTCGAACTGGTAATGTTGGCAGACAAAGTCTTGATACCTGCAGCAGTTGATGACGCCAGAAAGCGCCCACACATCACGGGCAAGGCGCAAAATCGTAGCCAAATGAATACCGTGTCGCGTTGCCTTCGGGCCAATCAGCTTACAGAAAACCTTGTGTCTCCTCTGGTCTTCCTCTCTTACACCCTTGCTCATTTCACGGCGTGAGGGAACTCCATACGTTTTCCTGGCCCATTGGTACGCAGCTACAGTCTTCTAAAAACATAGCAGACTAGAATACATCGCAGAATTTTGCTAGAAAGAACTGTATTGGCCTAGTGAAGAAGGCTGCGCTTGCACGAAGAGGGCACCATGATGACTGAGACAAGTACAGACCGGATGCAGAAATGGGAGTTGGAGTGGACTGATCGACTAGATAGCCCTTCATCACCATCCAAAGCTTGGGCAACCTGACTTACTTTATATGCTTTGTTGCCTTTGACCTTGGGTCCGTTCTGTGGTGTTTCTCGGGCCGAACAAGTAATGCCTGTTGATGATCTAAAATGGTCTGTCTTTGCTGCTTGGTAGGGTTTCGTGCTCTCTCTAGACCGCCCATTAATCAGGCAGTTTGTCAGCATTCGGCAATCACGACGTCTTCTCTGGGAGCTTGCTCGATATGTCGTAGCTCAAGCTATTCACCGCTGCGAGCATAAGGCCGGAACATTCAATTTTGTGGACATAGTACTTGAAGGTGGCGTGTAACTCTTCCATTACTCCCCTGCACTTCTAGGTTGCGCAGTACATACGGTTCGTGATGCAAGAGTCTCAGAGATCTGAATGGCTCGACGCAAAGTGCATGCCACTCAGGAGAAGACGATCCCTTCGTCTCAGAGCGTCTGGCTTCAACGACGTCTACTGGCAATGACAAACGCTCGAAATACCCAAAAGAAAGGTCTACTTAACCCACATTTCACTTTGTTAGCGATGCCAGCAACGCCTGACCTCTCGCTGTGTCACTCCTGGACTGCAAAATTGGCGGCGCTAATTTGTCCTGGCACAGTGCAGTAGTCAAAGGTGGCAGTGGCCAAGCAAGCACTTCCGAAAAGCGACCAAGCCAAGGATGAGTTCATGGCACAATTGTGCAGTTGCTTTGGCGGGAGAGCATGTGATTCGGTGTTGCCAGATGGGAAGTCGACGGACAGTGGTAGGACTTCAGCTTGAGAATTTGAAAGTTTTGCACTCGTGCCCAGCATGACGTTGAGAGACTTTATTTTTATTGCCTGCTCCTCATCGTTGCATAGCCGACCGATGATTCGCAGTCTGCGTCGTCTTGCCGTAGGGTCCGAGGTGTCCTGCTTTTCATGATTGAGCAGAGTTCAACTAGGGGATCGCATAGATGTGGTTCATGCTTGATCATCTGCTCTTGAAATCACGAACCAGATTCTCAAAGTACTCTTTCTGCTCCTCAGCCAGCTTCCCCTGAGTGTCACTGATGATGGTCAAGACGAGACTATAATTGTTGTGCATGAATCTGCCCCTCTTCCCTACATCTCCTACCCCTCTGCCGAGTTTAGCCATTAATGCTTCGTACTCGCCTCGCAGCCGGGTCAAACTGTGTGCAAGAGGTTCATCGTCCGCGGCAGTAGCGCTGAGCGTGAGAATGCCGTGCATGAATTGGCCGAAGCGTTGGGTGATGGCGTGGGGAGCGATGGAGCTCGCCACACTGGTATTGCCTCCGACAAGAGAAAACGCAGCTATTGCACCGCGGTTTGAGGTCGCAGGAACTTTCCTGAGGGAATCGATGTGCAGGTCCATGGCTTGTTGGAATCGTGGCCATAGGAGGATGTTTGTGTAGTTGATGTAATCGTCCATGACGGGTAATTTGCGCTTCTGGGCTTCAAAAGCGAATTGCTGGTTCAAGCGAATGCAGATGAGGACTCCGAGGCAGTCGGCAGTGGTTTCGACGAGCTGCTTTGTAATATTGTGGCCGATGGTGAATGTGGGTTCGAAAATTTCGAGGACGCGGCGAGAAACTTGATGATAGGTACTTGTGGAGAAGAGCTCGGTGACAACTGCATATTCGGCGGATAAGTTGTCGAGCAGCACTCGGTTGAAATTGCGGAAAGGCACTTCGAGGTAGCAGGAGGTCTTGCCGTCTTCTGCCAGGTTGGAAGGAAGAGCTCGGTCGTCTCTTGACTTCAGATAGTCTGCTCTTCGACCAAGATTGAAGGCATCGTACTGTGCAGGGGTAGTCTTTGAAGCACCAGCGTTAGTCTGCTTTCGAGCTGAGGGATCTGAACCCAATAAGTCATTTTGTTCGATTGCATGCAGAGGCAGCTTAGCCAGAGCAGCGTTGTAGCGGGTAAAGTTGCTGCTGTAGTACCACCGCATGGTGTTCGTGTATGCTTTTCCAATCTCTTCTGCAAGCTGTGCATCTTTCCTAGCAAGGAATGGATACAGTTCCTTGTGCTTGAGGAGAGATTGTTGCTGGATGACTTGGGCGTTGATGTTCGGCGATCGCAGTGCTTTGATCTTTGAGACCAGGTAGTCTCTTATTCTCTCGACAGCTCTTGTTTTGAGGTCTTCTAGTAGCGGCTTGATGTCCTCTGCGGCCTTGGTCTCGCTGTTCCACTTCGCCTCGTCGGAGACGTTCAGATGTCTTGCTTCGACCTCAGTGAGAGCTCTTGCAAAGTTGTCGTCGATGGGGCCGTCAGCGATTGTTCGAACAATATGAGGTGAAAGGCTGATATCTTCCACCGCAGGACCGAGGAGCTTTTCAACCTTCCGGCGATTGTCCAATTGTGCGTTGAGGTGCACAGAGCGTGCCTGCAGGTTCTCGATCTCGGCTGAGACCTGACCCAACTCGGCCTTGAAGTTGTTCAAATATGTTTCGACGGACTTCAAGACCTCATCGGCGTCGTTGATGGAGCGATGGAGGTCCTCGTATTTCCTCTTGCCCAGCGTTGTATTTGGCGCTCCTCGAGGCTGTGGTCCATCTTCTCTCGCTGCATCCGCGTCTTTCTGCAGGTAGCCGTCCAGGCTCAGATGCCCAAAGTCGATATCGACAGTAGATCTCTCTTGGACCACGCCATCCTCAGCCTTGGACGGCTCTTCTTTCTGCTTCCCAAGGATGTCCGTCAAGACCATGGCCGGATCAGCCACGTCAGGAGGAGGGCGTTGTTCTTGGCGAAGCGCTGAGCCAGTCTGCCGTCGCTGAGGAAGAGGAAGAGGAAGTGAGACATTGGATGAAGTCGGAGACGGTGCTAGGTCGAGGGAAGCACTTGAGCCAGTCCTCCCCAGGCCGATGCCGAGTCCATTGCGCTGGTTTGGGGTTGGTTGACTCGACCGTTGAGGGGCAGGAGAGTGGTAACGACTAGGGATGTTCGAAGGCGGAGTCGATGTCCCAGTGTTGGAGAATCGATCAAGCCACATAGTCGAGACACTACATGGTCGTCGCTGTCTGAGCCTGTGATCTGACATGGGCCAGCAAGCTGACAGCAGTCGGACGAGGCTGAACATGTGCCCGCACAGTGCAATCAGGCTGACTCGCATATGGACTGTCTTGGCTCCCGGCAAGGAGCGAGTGTGGAGTGCATTTTTTGCCCCTCCACAATGGTTGGTGAAAGGGCCACAGAGACTGCTGCTGATTTTTGTGGCTTTGGACAGTTGAAACCTCCTCGACTCGACACTCATCGCGGCTTTCCCCATTGCACCCTCTTTTTGCATAGAGCTTCTCTAATATCCTCTTTCTGTTCGATCACTCAACCCACAGCTTCGAACTACCATCATCATGGCTTCCGCTGAAGATGCAAGTCTATCCTGCCCTCCCCAAACTCACAAGCCCGCTCGCCTGCCTGCCATGTGCCATGTACCGCAGAAGGACAGTAGCAGACCGCTCAAGTCCAGTCTTATCGCGCATGTCCAGTCTTGCGCTTGCGCTCAACCTCCATCGAGCACAATCTCTACAAAACTCAGGCCCTGCGAACAGGAACCTAGATAGACGCAATGGCTGACCCTCTTCTCCCTAACAGCAAGACTACAACTTCGAGTCCGCCGACGCCGGCGCCTCGACCACCTTCCCTATGCAATGCTCAGCCCTTCGCAAGAACGGCTTCGTAGTCATCAACAAGCGACCCTGCAAGATTGTCGAAATGTCCACCTCCAAGACCGGCAAGCACGGACACGCCAAAGTCCACATCGTCGCCATCGACATCTTCACCGGCAAGAAGCTCGAAGATCTTTCCCCCTCTACCCACAACATGGATGTTCCTCACGTCAGCCGGAAGGAATACCAGTTTGTAAGCACAGACCAAGAAGAGAACCGATTCTACAACATTCATGGACATTTGCTGATCCCCTAACCACAACAGCTTGCCGAGGACGACGGCTTCCTGAGCCTTATGACCGATTCTGGCGAGCAACGAGACGACATCAAGTTGCCCGAGGGTGAAGTCGGAGAAAAGATCAAGAAGATGCAAGAGGAGGGCAAGGAGATTAGTAAGTCGACGATGAACAACAGGCCTTTCGAAAAGCCATCCTGACCATATTCAGACGTCATTGTGCTCAAGGCTATGAACGAGGAAGTCGCTATTGATGCCAAGGAAGCTCCGAAATGAGCCATGACCTGCCTGCACTGGCATCGAACAGCGAATGACGAGAAGTCGTCACAGGATCATGCCACAGTCAGCGATTCAGGCGCTGCATGATGAATTGCTCGCCGTGTCAGAAGCCTTGCCTGGAAGCAAAGAGGCGGTGATTTTAATGAGAGTCTGGACTGACGCAAGAGGCGGACTAAGTCCTGTACAGGTTACATGAAAAGTTAAAAAGCACACACCGCAATTGACCAGCGACTAAGACGTGCTTGTCAGATACATGCAGCTCCACCTCTCGCTGTGCCCTTTCCCCCTCGTCAGCCTTCCACTGGCTTTCATGTACCCTCTCACCAGGAAAATCCTAATAAATCACTAATTTCAGGTTCTTCATCGTCCTCCTAGCGATATAGAATTCGAGGATCAACACACGTGGCTCCCTCGACTAGTCGTCCATTTTCGGGTGCGCTTTAATGTACCTGGGATTTTATCGCCATATTGCCTGCCCTGTCCGTCCTTCTCCCGGTGATGTTCTCCAATCCCTGGTCGATAGATGAATCTTCATACGAGGCAAGAGTGTCCTTCATGTAGTTTATCTAAAAAGGAACTGGTGCCGATATTGTTGCATGTGCGATACACTAAGGCCATGCAACTGCAGCCTAAGATCCTGAGCGCACAACGAAAAGCGTGCTTTTCAACCCCTGAAAAGGCGTCATCGAAGAAGCCACGGACGCCTTTTGCGCCACTTGTCAATGAATCTTATCTGGCAGACACACGACACTCTTCAGAGATGACAAATCTCGTATTGTTGTTTGGAGGCTTTAGAGTGGATGATAATGTTCTTAGGGTGGCGTGAATGCTCCATGTAGAAACGTATTCCGTTTTGTCACGAGGTGCCACCAAGACATCGAAGATTTCGAACTAGTACCGTTCCGCAATATATTGGTCAGCCAAGGTGGACAAGGCTCAAAAAACAAGTATACAGCATTAAAAATCTGTCCCTGGGAAAGAGCTTGCGCAACGACTCATGGTATAACCGGTGAACGGAATGGTGCTTCGTCCGCAGATACCCGCTCATTGCTCGAGCTAGATGGAGATGGGCTTCGAACTGGCACCGCCCCGTAGTGTATCAGAACCTGTGCGATCCCCCGATTCTCTTCGTCAATGGCAGCCTGCAGGGCATTGCCGTAAGCGCCGCCAGCTGCGTTCGGGTCTGCGCCACAGTCGAGTAGCAATTGTACAATTTCGAGGAAGCCGTGTGCCGCAGCTGCTTGCAGAGGATAGCCATAATGTCCACTCTGCATGTTTACGTCTGCGCCCCTCTCGATGAGGATACGTATCAAGTTGAACTGTTCGATTGAGCCGGTCGTCGGAAGAAGTGCAGCTTGAAGTGCACTGCATGGAGAATATGATGCGTTACCGACGAGGTTGACGTTCGCGCCCTTCTCGACCAGGATACGTACCATGCGCTCATCTAAATTGTTGACACTGGCGTTTAAAGCCGTCCCGTTTGTGCCACCATGAACGAGATTGACATTGGCTCCACGATGAGTCAAGAAAACTACCATCGCTTCGGACTTAGACAACACTGCCTTCGTGAGCGCGGTCTCTTGATCGCCATCGATTCCATCAATATCAGCGCCTGCATCCAACAACCCGCTGACGATGCTGGCATCGCTCTTAAGGACGGCTTCTGTCAACGGCGTTGTGGGATCAGGCATATAGGCGTCTGCGAAGGTCGCACCCAAATCAAGTCCACCTCGGTGGAGTAGAAAGTGTAGCATCTGCGCCTGTCGCAGATATATCAACCGCTTCAAAGCATACTTGCGAAGACTGATGGATTCTTTCCTGTTGCAGTGCCTCAGTATTTCGAAAAGCTCGAACCGTCCCTTTATTAGACTAGCGATTAAGGTGGTCTCAAGAACGCCACCCGGTGCATGAATGTCAGCACCTCTGTTGATCAATCGCATTATAGTAGCCGTGTTCGTGCCATGCACAAGAGCAGCCTGCAGTGGACTTCCGTGTGGACCTCCTTGTGGGTTCAAATCCCAAGCTTCGTCAACCCAGAGTCTCGTTAATCCTTCAACCTTTTCCTGTCCAGTTTGTGACACCAGTACGTAGAGCAAAGACATTTTGCTATCATAAGGGCCTAACAGTCTGTTGCCACTAGCCACAAAGAGGTATTTCTCCCATACTTGATCGACATTTGAGTTGAGATCTTTCAAAAACTTGAGCTGATGGATGCCCTCGCGCAGTGCGGTCTCAGCATGCCTAAACATAGCGTGTCGTACATATGCAAGCAGTGGAAACCGTAGGAAGAGTTGAGCCTTCTTCTTCGCATGCTCGTTTCTGGAGGTTGTCGCAAGAGCCTGCGACGAGATAGGTAGATTCGCAATGAGGTCAGCGCAGAATGATTTGAGTTTTTCGTGACTGCAACCACTGAAGTTGTCGACGAGGTCAAGTTGCAGACTAACGAGGCCGTCGTTTTGCAAGAGGTAGTCTCGGACGGTTTCGTGGATGAGCTGTACGATGAACGGCTTTCCAATTCCATCTTGGGGCCTTGCAACCACTTCTGCAAGGCCATGCGAATGGTTTACAATGAACCTAGTGGCCACACCGACTGAGGGAGCGAAGTGCTCATTGTTTGTTTGATTGCCATCATATTGGACAGCTGTATAGAGTTGTTCGGGACTTAATGCAGCAAAGGAAAACAACAGCCACTGAAAGAGCTTTGCTGTAGTCTGCAAATTTGCATTGCCCTTCAGGATAGAATTGGCATATAGATCATTAAGCTCTTCTGGTAGAGCTTCGAGATGGGTAAGAAGGTCTTGGCTTGTACCTCCCTGGTCATGTATCTCGTTGAGCCTTGGTATTACAAGCTTGGCCCAAAGGAACATTGAGCTCACTTTTTCTTTGATTCGTTTTCGCACGAGTAATGCAGTGCCATCTTCTTCAACTTTCAGTTTCTCCAGTATGTACTTCTCCAAATCTGCGATATGTTCGCTTTCGTCTTCCACAACGATCTGAAGTCCTCTCTTCACGGTAATGAAAGGGTAGTGACGACTGGACATGCAGATACGAAGCTTATGGTGCGTGCTCGAATGTACAGATTGCTGACTGAGATCCTCAAGGGACGAGACCATCGAGCGCACATCGCTTTCGTCTCCTTCGTCGAGTGCGTCGATCAGAATGAGCAACCGGAATGTGCGGTCTGATCGTATACTGTCTGTCAAGAAGGATTGTAGTTCGAATAACGACCATTCTTCTACTGAATTGTCGTCACTAAGTTTCCTGACATATTTATCAAGAAATGGCTGACGTAGTTGAGGTATATTGGTCAGAATCTGATGCACAATCGATCTATACATTCCAATCGTTGATTTTTCGAGTTCGTTGCGGCTCCTTGCATTGAAAAAGTACGAAGCGACTTGGGAGTCCGGTCCAGCCCCTTTTACCGTGTCCAGAATCAGCTTCATAAGCGTCGACTTGCCCGAACCAGGCTTGCCTTTTATCCACAAAAAACCACGATGCTGAAGCATGGCCTCGTCATCCATCCATGCCGTAAAATAGTCGTGCTGAAAAATCCATGCGCATGTGCTGTACATTGCATTTGTCACATTCTGCTCCCGCAAATGCATCTGTGGGAAAGCCAGAGAACGCAACAATGCAGTGTATGCTGCGGGATCTGAAACCTGGTCAAGGACTTGAGATGAGTACCAGCGTCTGCGGCCGGCTTCAGTAACGTTTCTTTGACCCGTATGAAGTCGGCTGTTGTGTGCAAGACTCTGTTGGTTGTAGACTTGGTCTCCAAGCTGTACGCGAGCATTTCCGCCAATATGTATTTGGGGATACATATGTCCGACGTTACAATTCACCTGGCTAACGAAAGGAGGCCCCCTGGAAAAACTGGCGTGCTCCTCCTCTTCACCTGGTTGTCTAGGGATGCATGCCGCCATCGTCGATGCGGTGCTTCGCCTCGCTCAGCTGTTATCTCCGTGTCATCCTTGTCCTCCTTTGCACCTTCACAGAATTTTGTAGGGGTCTAGATCTTTGCAAAGTCGTCGGTGCGATACGTCCGCTATCATGCTTGCACTGGCTTCGTCGCATGCTTCGTCAATGTCTGAGGTGCCGGAGACCGTGGGTATAGCCTTGAAAGGGCAAATGTTCAAGCGATATCTAGTACTCGCAGATTGTTCGGAGCATACATTCGCAGCCGATGCATTGTTTGATGTGCCTGCATTGGTAATGGAAGGTCAGTGGTACAAGCCTGATGACGTCCAATCGAGACAAGTCGAGCAAGCAGAGCATCGGGTGCAGCGCTTGTTGACCATTTCGTGCCTACGGGATCTACCCCACAGCGTGCTTTGCGCACCCCCTGTTTTGGGCCCCCAAGGGTGGTAGGACCGACTGTTTGTTCAGCACGCAACTGTTCTGAGCTTGCTCAGTGGGGAAGGAACCGGCATTGTCGGTGTTTAAAGTCAAGCATAATAATGCAGGCCTAGTTATGAAATAGGATGTGAGACGCATGGGATTGAAACTGAATGCAATGCAAAGGAAACTTTGACCCCTGAACAACTGCATACATCATGCTAAAGGTTCGTATTCCTCTGGCGAGTCAGTGACGCAATCCGGGCGCTGTAGTGGGAGGCAGCGGCGCCAAACTCTATGCTCAACTAAACCAAGCAGGGCAGCTACGCACGACTAATTACAACAAATCGTATAGTGCGTGTAAACTTCCTGAGCTCAGATTTGCGCTTTCACAAGTTAAACCAGCGATTATTCAGTACAACGTTGTGTCTGAAGCTCTACAACACCAACAGGAAACTGTCGAGAGCCTGTCTCTTGATATTCACAAATCTGCGCGTCACAGAGGACACGGTAACTGGTAGTGCGATGACAAGCATGCTCCTGATCCCTTCACCAAGAACAATCCTGTGCGATATAATAAAATAGCCATCAGACATACCATGTCTCACCGCCTATCGTGCCCGTACTGTGGGAACCACTCATTTGAGGAAGAAAATGGCATCCTAGTCTGTACTACTTGCGGTCGCCAACAAGAAGGCGGGCTTCAGGTCGCTGAGGAAGAACCTGAGTTTGGTACACAAGGTAAAGTAACCCGAAAGAAAATTAAGCGGAGAAAAGGAAAAGGCTCGAGGATCTACCGTGGTGCTCGAGGATACAAATTGTACCTGCAGGCGTGGCAGCATATTCTCTGGCGACAGTCGCATTCACTTATACGTGAATCGGTGAAAGCTCCGCCACAGCTGTGGACCGTCGTGCGAGACCTCTGGGCTTTAAGGTTGTGTCATTTGACGCCTCCCCTCACTGACAATCACGACGATATTTCAGAGGTCGAGAATAGCCTTGTTGATAATACCGACGACCAGTCCTCTGACCCGGAGCACACGATAGACGTACGCAAAGGGCGGGATGTAGCTCTCAAGCCGAAGCTGTGGGACGCCATCTTTCTCACCTATCTAGGCACTCTCCTGCTCCGTCTCCCTATCTCCATTTCAACATTCTATCAACTGATACGCACCGAAGAACTGCCCTTCATCCGCGCTATCCGCCATGTGCCTTGGGACATTACGAGCAAGCTTCCATCAGAGTATCGAGAAGCACTCGACACAACAGCCATCTCAACTCCACAAGAATTCCAGTACACAATTTTCAAGCTGTTGCACGAGTACACTCGGGATTTCGGCCTTTCACTCCCGGCATTGAATTACAAAATCTTGCTTACCGGATGGATTGAGCATCTTGGTCTGCCAATTGAGGTCTTCTCTGCCGTGAAGAAGCTTGCAGACTTGGTCAATTATGACTTTACATATCAATTTGCGAACCTTCTGGAAGTTTCTGATGCAAGCAAAACGCAGCAAAAGCGCCAGTATCCTGTTGCCATGCCCGAGGTTCAGCTCATTTGCCTAATAGTGATAGCGACCAAGCTGTTGTACCCATTCAAGATCGAGAAGGAGGACAAACAGAAACTGGGTCTGTCTGCTCCGCCATCTAGCTCTCGACTCAAGGCTTTCACCGTGTCATCAGCCGCCTCTCTCCAAATTGACTGGTCGACCTGGTCTCAGATCCACAAATCACATCATAGATCCCACAGCTCTTCGCCTAAATCAGTCAAGAAGGGGGACGAGATCGAGATGTCGTCCTCCGCCATCCAAGATCTCGCCCCAGAGGACCTGGACTCATACATGGATTGGTATCAACGCACGTTCGCAATGCCCGAGGCAGTGCTTCAGGAAAAGAAGACAGATCTGGAAATGAGCATACTTGGCATGTTTCCCCTGTTCGACGTGGCCTCAGCACGGGCATCGGCCTCAACGGGAGATCGGTCCGAAATCGGAAATCACAGCAACAACGTCTGTTGCCAAATTCAGCGCGCAGCCACACGTCAAGCCCACAACACCAGCTTCAGTTCAACTGAATGCGCAAATGATGAGCAATTTGGGAAGGAAGGCACCGGCGATGATAACGACAATCACCATCCTCGCGAGATTCCTCCAGAACGATGCTTTTGTTATCTCATCCTCTCTAAACCAGAGGACCTACAAGCGACAAACGCCTTCTTCACCGAACAGTGCGGGAATAATCCTATCTTATACCTCCACGAGCGAGCAGCCGAGTTGTCTTGTATGGGCGTGAGGAGACTGCTTCGTGCAATTCGACATACGGAGAAGAAGCTCGAGAAATGGGCAGAGCAGCGGAGACGAGAGGAAGCCTTCGATGATTAAGCGGATGTTGGGGATCGTAATGACCGAGATAGGTTCCGAATGGCTAGTGACATTCAGTATTGTACTTCTTTGGCGCGTTGAAGACTGGACTGTGCGGATAATCAATCTTTGACATCAGTGGACGGACATGTTGATTGAAATGCATAAGATAAAACTGCCTTTGACCATGTGAGCCCAGTGATCGATTCACGGACAACCCAGTTCACGATTTGCGCTCATGCTCACCTTACTGTGCATAAAACCACTGATCATCTACTTTCAACGATGTTGCACCATGTCGTCAGCAAAGCTGAATCAAAATTCACATCTGATCACCTAGCACCACCGCTATTTCGAGGTTGCAAAACATCCGCTTATTTCAAACATCACCTACCCATTGTCTCGACCACCCTCCTGTCGCGTTTGTTTGCCCCAGGCACTGCCGAAGCTCGATTTGTTTTTCACGTTCTGTCCTTCATACCTTCTTTGCTGAACTCTTTAATCACAAGCGAGACACTGCCATGTTGAAACATCGCACCCCAAATTCTGCAGCTGGTAAATGCATCCTCATCCGTCTTTATGACACGGATCGTGCCGATCTACATCTTAAGGAATCTGGTCTTCTCCCTACCCACGCCCATCGAGGTATTTGGTTCTGCTTTTGTTACCACCAAACCTTAACCTCGGGTGACGGATGCACGGTCTCCGCCTCTTTTGCGATTGCAGCTGTGTACCCGGCACATTTTTCATTCTTGGATTTCATCTTCCATTATGCTACGCCTCCACAATTGAACAGGCAAACGAGTTAGCTTCATATGGATGAAAAGGCGATGGAAGCTGCGTAGGCGCCTTTGGCAAAGTTTATGTTGGTTTAGTGCAATAAGACATTCAGTTGCCGGTGATATTTGAGGATCAATGCCATCAGTAAGGGTGATGGGGGACTCATTGCTCACATGATATAGACGATGCGTATGTCAGCCTTAAGCTTCAAGGCAACGATTATGATGAAGGTGACATGCTGGGTTCGGTCTCACAGAACGGGACGCATACACCACGAGTGGGGTTGTTGTCAGACCCAGGCGAGTCGGGCGAAGTGCACCCGAACGGAGTGCGATAAAACAGAGATGGAGCAATAATGGCCGCTGACAGAGAAGCTTGAAAGGTGGTAAATAAGCAGACATCGATATTGAGTTTCTGAATTGACAGAGGCAACAATCCGGGAGAAGTTGGCAAGAAGGCTGGAAATGAAGACAAATGCTGCATGACCTAGATTGATCATGGAACGTCCGTCATTCACCTCATATACAGACTTGATATCACGTGAGGATGGTTGGAAGGAGCAACCGCGACACTTCTTCTTAAAGTCTTTATAGCTAGCTAGATCTTGCAATCTTAAATCTACTACAGCAGCCCCAATGAATACTACTACAATGCAAATTGCTTGCAATTGCTTGCAATTGCTTGCACCTGACACTGGATCTCACCGTTTGGCAAACATTTCCCTCCTCTGCAGCTGTCTTAGCCACGAAAGCAAGATTTAACTTCTTTCAGACTCTGTTAAGAACACTCTCAAATTAATACAGTGCTTGAGCCATGGCTAGTGACACGCGATAGGCTAGTGTACTAGAGACAATGTCAACACTCCCTAATCTTGCAGTTTGTCTCCTTTGTCCATCTGAGCCACGCTGCTAAAGGCTTGATTGCGTACAAGCAGGGTTGCAACAGGCCTCATATACGCTGTATCCATTCACGACATGTTACATGCTGAACAGTCGCTTTCACGACGCCCGGGGTTAGTTTCGAGATAGTTCCCTACTTTCTTAGAGCGTTGCCAAACAAGCTCCGTATTCCTGCATGGACAATTCCGACTAGACAGCTGCCCTTCTCCATTGATATTCGTAGACAATGACGGATCAGAGGATTTGGAGCTCGGAATGTTGTCGATGTGACCAGGCGAGAAACTCCAGCTTTTGCAATCCTCGGCTGGAAAGGTTGTGATGCCAATATTGATTCCATTCCATGAACGATGATGCATGGCCCTCTCAGAAGTCTGCTCAAACATCCAATTCAGCACTCTTTAGAGTCTCACCTATTGACGGAGCGTATGTCAGCCAAACTGATCTCGAATCCTGGACGACGCAGAAGTAATCTATTTACGGCCAGTTGCTGCCCGGGTCAAAATGCGATGTGAATGAGAGCACCATATGGCTGTCGTACCAGCGACCTCCAATTAGTCTCGAATTCAACAATCCTCCTCGTTGATCAAGCACCTTCCTTCCGGTTTCTTCGCTTTTGAGTAAGAAATAGTCAATGTCATCCGATGGTGACCGCTAGCTGACGTAGCCGTCAGTCACGATACTTGCTTATCAGATCGCTCGCTCGAGGATGAAGACCCCCTTGAAGTAAGATAGAGGCACAGCTGACGAACGCGATCCTGGATGGTGACGACTTCCTTTCATCAGAGATCTCTACGCAGTGCAAGGGATAGGGCTTGATCGAGTGTGAACGCTTGGTGGGAAAACGTTTCTGGTCAACAAGGTATGAAGCGCGAAAGCAAAAAGTCTTCATATGCTGCGACGCACGTCGACTTTTGGTCGTGGATACGTCCTTCACGATTGATAAAACTCCCTGCTTCTTATGTCTATCCGACCTCAACGTACTATTGACATCTCCGCTTGGTCAAACGAAGCTGTTCTGTAAAAGGCACTCGGTACCCATGATGATATGCTTTCATGACACTCAGAACCTCTGCAGGTTTCTTAGTTTGGTACGTCCTCCTATCGTCGACGCCACGTGAAATCCAAAGCGACCCAACAGTTACATCGGCGTATGCACTTGATTGACAGTTGGAATTAATTCTCCTTTGGCATGAATTGCACATTTTGTTATGGATCAGTTGTCATCTCTCACTTCCCGCTAAGCTGGTCTCTCGAGATCTTTCTAGTTCTCAAGTCCAGTCCTGGCCCTGACTTCAGCCTCCTCCTTGACATGTAGTGGCTCGATGTTCCAGATAGTGTCAGCGTATTCGTTAATACATCTATCGGATGTAAAGAATGCCATTCGTGCCACGCTCGTGATACACTTGGTCACCCATTCGTCCTGGTTCTTGTACGTCTCATCGATCAGATCGTGAGTCTTGCAGTAACTGTTAAAGTCATCTGAGACAAGGTAGTAGTCACCGTGGTCGACAATCGCACTGATGAGAGAACTGAATTCTCCTTCATCGCCGAAAGTACCCTTCTTAATCTCATCGAAAACCTTCATGAGCTCAGGGTCAATAGTATGGTTGCCATAAAAATGGTTGTGTCTCAAGTCCTCGACGTCCTCAGACAAATTGCCGAAGAGGAACACGTTTTGCTCGCCAATCTCACGTGTAATCTCAATGTTTGCGCCATCGAGGGTGCCAATGATGAGGCCACCGTTCAGGACAAACTTCATGTTCGAGGTTCCGGAAGCTTCGGTGCCAGCCGTCGAGATATGCTCAGAGATGTCTGAAGCGGGGACGATGATCTCTGCTTTGCTGACATTGTAGTCCGGAACGAAGACGACCTTCAGCAGATCACCAACATCTTTGTCGTTGTTAACGACATCACCGACCTTGTTAATTAGGTGAATGATGGTTTTGGCCATCCAGTAGCCTGGAGCTGCTTTGCCGCCGAAGATGGAGACGCGCGGTGTGAGCTTCTTACGCTGTGCTGCGGTCATCTTCTTGATCGCGAGGTAACGGTGAATGACACCGAATATATTGAGTTGCTGGCGCTTGTACTCATGGATTCGCTTGACCTGGACATCGAAGAGAGCCTTCGGATTGACGCTGATGCCGGTAGCGGACAGGATGTGCTGTGCTAGTCTGACCTTATTCGCGTATTTAATCTCTGCCCATTCTTTCTTGAACTCCTTGTCATCGACGAAATTCTCAAGCTTGTTGAGCAGATTGAAGTCCTTCAAGAACTCGTAGCTGCCAAGCTTGGATGCGATTAGCTCGGAAAGTCTTGGGTTGGCTTGATGCAGCCATCTTCTTGGTGTGATGCCGTTGGTAACATTGGTGAATTTGTCGGGGCCGTAGATCTTGACAAAGTCCTTGAAGATAGTTGTCTTGATGAGATCAGAGTGAAGCTCAGCAACGCCATTGACTTTGTGGGAACCAATGATAGCAAGGTATGCCATTCGCACCATCTTCGGCTGTGATTCCTCAATGATGGACACTCTCCCAAGCATGTCTCGGTCCTTGGGAAATCTGCGTTCGACCTGTTGCAAAAAGAACAAGTTGATGTCGTAAATGATCTGTATATCCCGTATGTTAGTAACGTTCTTCAGCATGGTTAATGGCAAAAACTATGGATATCCAGTGTAAGATCCAGGAGTCCAAGAAGATATCGTTCTGACCAGAGTTAGGCGCTCTGCTTACGAGCAGCAGCCTCGTGTATTGCCTTTTTGACCTTCGAGTCATTGTGCCTTTTCAGAGCCTGAGCGTGGGGAAAGGCCTGATCACAGATTGGGCAGTAATACTTCTTCTGAGCCTTAACGTTCTGCTGGGACTTCTTGAGGTTGGCTTTGGTCTTTTCTGGGTTGTTTGCCCTGAATTTCTCGACGCTCTCCTTGTTCTTAGCTTTGTGTAGGTCCAGATGGGTCGCTCTCGACTTGTCATAGTGTTTACGTGTGGCTACTTTTGCTTGCTCAACACGTCTTGCTTTCATATTTTGAGCATGAGCCTCGAGTTCTTCGGCGGTGAGATCTAGATCGACTTGTCCACTCTCCAAAAGCGAGGAATGTGAGCAGAGGCCACTGTATTCGAACTGATCGATGTCCCACAGCCGAACCGAACTCCCAACACCGTAATCCTTCTTCTTGGAGTACATAGTCCAGAAGGCAATGGCAAGAAACCCTTCTATTGCAAGCAATAGAACTCTGACAGTTGGGACGAGTGCAGGAGGTGGTAGAGGACAGGTACAGAGTAGACCTTTGTGTGTGATAGTGTAGCCTTCATCTAAGGCAGCGTCCACGTAGAGAGCGAAACCCCGGCCACAGTCATACTCACCCCAACGCTTGGTCACTCCGTATAGGCTGTGAGTAGCAGACCCGATACACAGCTTTGCCGACCTTCCAGCTTTCTCCAAGACCAGAACGTACTCACCCCAAGAATAGTCCTTTTTAGAAGGTAGAGCTTTAAAGAAAGCAACACCTGGAGCCGTAGGATTTCGGAGGACTTCCAAAAGACCGGGAGCGAAGACCAGAGCTGCAAGAGAGATCATTATTTCCACAGACAACTCGTCCGGGAAGACCTTTGTGAAGTTCGGATGCTTCGTCTTTGTACAATCGAGGCATGCCCAGAGCAGCATTGTAACAATCTGGAAGATTGTAGCATCTGCAGCAAAGGAGAAAGTCATGGTGAATGTAGAGGCTGACGATCCAGTACAAGGGATCCAGTACAAGGACTCCAGTATCCGGGATCACAGGTCCAGAAAGTCGAAGTAGAAAGCCCATCCTATCCAGGTACCGGCAGGCTCGACCCGGTGAGAAGGAGAAGAGAAAGGGAAGCCACGACCTCTCGAGGAGGCAGCTATGTATGGGGTTCATAAGGAAATGGGAAGTTGCTTACTTGCAAATGTCGAGGGAGCAAATGCTGAATCAGAGGAACGGACCACTTCTCGAGAGCTTCTGGGAGCACGGTGTGATTGGTGTAGCCGAAAGTCTTCTGTACTATATCCCAAGCAGCGTTCCACTCAAGACTCTCCAGATCAATCAGGATCCGTTGCAACTCAACAATGGCCAGGGTTGGATGAGTATCGTTGAGCTGAATTGCGACCTGGTCCGGGAAGTCTTTCCATGGTCGCTTAGACTTCTTAAATCGTCTGACAATGTCGTGAAGCGAAGCTGCGCACCAAAAGTACTGTTGCTTTAATCGGAGCTCTTTTCCCCTTTCCATGTTGTCATTTGGGTACAAGACCGCGGAAATGGTCTCGGCACGTTGTTCGTCTGCAACTGCGCTCTCATACTCGCCAGAATTGAATTTAGCAAAGTCGAACTCGCCGGAAGAGGCCTTGCTAGACCAAAGACGCAGGTTGTTCACTGTGGCGGTTCCGTACCCAGGAATGGGCACATCGTATGCAACAGCTGTGACAATCTCACCGTCTTGCCAGGAGGTGACCTGCTTGCCATTCTCATCTGTGTACTTGTTGACCCAGCCGTAGAACTGTATGTCAATTGTGACGTCGTTTCGTGGGAACTCCCATGGGTTGAAATCAAGCCAGTAGTCCGGTATCTCGACCTGGTATCCGTTCTCAATCTCTTGCTTGAAGATACCATATCTGTACCGTAGGCCATAGCCCCATGCGGCGTAATTCAGTGAAGCCATCGAGTCGAGGAAACATGCCGCAAGTCGCCCAAGGCCACCATTTCCGAGAGCGGCGTCTGATTCTTGCTGTATTACATCTTCGATTCGAAAGCCAAGCTCGGAAAGGCCATCTGCGTCCAATTAGTGACTACCTCTGAAAAGTTCTTGAATGACTGCTCTTTGCTTACCCTTGGCCACGTTCTTCAAACCAATATTGAGCATGGCATTGTCTAGAGCTCTGCCCATCAAGAATTCCAAGGACAAGTCTAGGATTTGTCAGCAGGGGAACGCCGATAGGCGTTGATTCTCGCACAATATATCCTCTTCTGGTCAGCGAATGTTTGTCTCTGCTGGGTCTTGTTCCAGTCAATGATCAGTCGGTCTCGGAAGGCCAGCGAAGTGCCGGAATAAGCAGCCCTAGATTGTTAGCCGACGGTCTACGAGGAAGGTGAAGTTGAAGTTGTTATCTAGTACTTTTCATCACAATTGAAAAGCGATCGAGCTAGAGTGGTCTCGATGTGCCTGACAGCTTCTTTCTGCGCGCCGTCAATCTCATGACTTCAGCGATTTCAATTCAGCTTTCTACTGACCTGGAAGTCGTCCTTTGACTTGAAGCCTTTTGCAGACTATGAGACTATCAGAATGTGACTCTGAGCGAACGAGAAGCTTGCCATACGTGCTTTCTCCATCTGTGATGGCTGTCAGTGCCTTAACATTGGCTTGGATGAGGTAGTGCTGCTTACGCTTCTCTTTGCGGCTCGGGAATGCTGGACTCAACGCTCTTGATGTCTTGAGCACCAAAGCCAGTGGCGGTACGCTTGTGCTTCGGTCTGGTGAATCCAGGGCCAACAGGTCCTTGCAGCGTCGAGATAGGCGCGCCCATCGAAGGCTTACGCTCTCTCGGTGTAGAAGTCGAGGATGACGCCATTCTGAGCTTATTTTGCTGCAACAACCTCAAAATCTAGCAAACCGAGTCGAAAATAGCAAAGGACAGCAGATAGATACTGCGGATGCAGGCTGTAAGTAATCAGTGACACTTGAAAGGAAAGGTGTCTACCGCATTGACATTGTCCGAATTTGATCCGCGAAAATGTTGTGCGGGGCAAGAATATTATTGTTGTTCAAATGTGGGATGCTCCGGACCCGTTTGGGGCGCGTTACGACGCGATGTCAGCGCTCCGAGAACATGTGTGAGCCACGTTAATGCAAGTTATCCACCTGGGCCTGCATAAAGGTGCCTACATTTGCAAGCCACCTCATCAAGAACGGGCGAAGGTATCGCTATGGTGGAGGTTATCGGGATCGAAGCGACATGACTGGTGCCTAGCGGTGTATACTATGCAATTTTAGTGGTATAGTGGTTGGTGGAGAAGCTTGTCAATGGAGAATTGGATTTGATGCATGTTTGAGACGTCTGCTCGAAGTCAATGCTCCATGTGCTGAAGCGAAAGCTGGACCCATGCGGTCGCCATAATACGGCGAAAAGCGCTTGAACTTGCTGCCGTCGCAGAGAAAAGATGCAGAAGCGAGGAGGCCCATGGATTGTTAGTGGTGCTATACCCAAAAGTGTCGTGCAGACGTGGAAGGGGCAAGAAAGATACGATCAGCTGCATTATGAAATGGTAAAACAGAAGCACATGCCCCATAGCTCATCATGCATGAGATGGAGACCAAGCTTGTCGAGAAGCGCCGAAATTATGAAGCTTCGTGGGTCCGGGGGCTCCATGGCAAGCCTAGCTCTCCAGATTTGGGGTGCCCAGCCAAGTTCAATGCTCAGCTACTATGCATGTTCAGAATAGAGAGAGCGAGGTCGGATCTTCACAATCTGAGCGATGGCAACTTCGCGGAATAGAGGAGCTTCTAGTCGAGTAAGAGCAGCCCCGGCGGGAGCAAGCGCAGCGAAGCGATTAGAAAACATTGGATGGCAGTGTAGTTTTCGCGCGCTCGTCTTGAAATGAATAAAATATTGGCAAATCCAACCAAGCCTGCAACATGCACAAGGTTCTTCATTCGACAACTTCCTTGAGTATCTCCCTCTTCTCGGGCGCAAGTGACCGTCGAAGCGCGATAAATACATGCGAAAGCGGTGCATGTCCTGGTAACGAGCCTGCCGCCTTGTTGTGCGGGAGAATACATCAAACATCGTTGGCCAGCATCTCTATTAACGTTTCCGTCGAGCGGCGCAAGTCCACCGACGACCGGTCTCGTCGTCTTCATCAAACCACAAGCTTTTGCTGCTCATTCAATCTAACGCCTGTCTTCAGCCGACAATTGAGTCGTTCTGGCCCCAAGTGCTGCTGTCGTTGTCAAGCGCCATCCAATGACGCCGCCGATGCTGAAAATTTCAGAATCCTACACAAAACAGTAAAAAGTCGTGCGTGCGTCAGATCATAATATGCCAGAGTCTTTCAAGGCGTTTTGCAAAATCGTTTCTTTTACAGCTGCGAACACGAGTCGGATGTTTGTTGTGTCGGTGGCTTGTGTCAGGCTAATGCATGTTAGTGAACGAGCCCTATCTCACGTCGCGCAGACTCACTGAGGATAGAGGTTCAGATGGGCCCGATTGACTTGGTTAAACCGCCAAAGTAAGTATTTGGCTGCACGGTTGACATCGTTGCCGCCGGAGTAATCAGGGAAGTAATTTCCCAACGGCGATCTTTCCAATTTCTCCTTGAAAAGGTCGACTTTGTTGAGGAAAAGGATGATACTGGTTCTCATGAACCATCTTGAGTTGACTACGGAGTCGAACAAGACCAGACTCTCCATCATTCGGTTCTACAGCTCGTCAGTCGAGATCTTCCCATGCCTGTAGCTGTAGACATACCTGATTTGCCTCCTCAAGCAGGACCTGGTCGTACTCACTCAGTGCAACGCAGAAAATGATGGACGTGACGTTTTCGAAGCAGTGAATCCACTTCTTTCGTTCTGATCTTTGGCCGCCAACATCGAACATGCTGTAGAGTGTCAGTCCAACCGACTTCGTGAGTCCGCGCTGTCCAACCTACTGTATGCTGAGCTGACCCATAGTAAATCTGGTCTCATAGATACCAGTCGTTTTCGTTCTTGCCCGCAGCACATCCGCCTCATTTGGTACGTAGTCTGGGGCCGCCAGGCGATTGACCTCGTCGAAGAAACTAGCTGTGTTAGCAAATGTGTCCGCGGCGCGGAGCTTGTGGCATACTATGGCGCGGAGTCCATGAGATAAAATTCGCTCTGCCTTTGCATTGTTTTCTTAGAAGCTGCATCGTTCCATATGGCAGTCACCGCGTCTGCGACATGTTGATCTAAAGGTGTTTCAGGGTCGGGATCGACGTTATAGTCTTCGATGTATGTGATGTATTCTTTGACCTCGTCACTCTCCGGTTCGATTTCGAATTGCTGCATGGCAGCAATCAGCGCTTTCATGCAGTCAACGAGGTTTTTGTATATAGTCAGCCTGTACAAAGCTCTTTCTTCCTGCGTATAGCCATTCTGGTGAATGATTTTCATCTGCTTCACGATGGTTGATTTGCCAGACTCGCCGGATCCTGCTCCCTGTCAGTGTGACTCGCTCTTCCAGACTCTGGTTGACAGCATACCGAGTAGCAGGATTTTACATTCTCGCCTCAACTTTTTCGAATCTTCCTCAAGCTTCCGGTCTATTGCCTGACTCCTTTTCTTCTGCTCGGTATCCTCACCAACCGAGGCTTCTTTACTGCCGCATGCACCCATGCTAGCCTTGAGTTAAGTATTCCAGTACCCGACGCAATGCTGCCGGCGCAGCGTAATTGCAAATGTTCAGAGTTCCCGTGAGTATGCAGTCTGCGCCTTCAATTTCGTATGCATAAGAATTCGGCTTGACGGAGATATCGTGGTATTGAAGTTGAGGTTGCCTGCAGAGCTCTTGGTCATGCATTCACCTCTGCAAATTATGTGCAGTGTAGGCGCTCGTGATACGAAAGTAATCACTGTATATGTTTGCAGCTAGCAGCCGTGTTCGCGATTGTCGGAGCTGCAAGGGTTCGAGATTTGGCAAAAGGCAAAGCGGCGCAGTATGTACACTGGCTGTCGTGGTGTTATCTTTGTCGCTTGCGATTGTCGACTGCAGAGCTCTCGGAAACGCCGAAAGGTAGTACAAGGTGATTATCAGCTCGAATTATTCTGAGGTCGTCAAAACTGTCAGCAAGAGAAGGAGGGAGGAGGTCTAGAAGCTGCTGCAAGCTGATTGAGGATGACCAAATTCGGGAGGAGGCGACGGACGTAAGTAAACGATGGTATTGGTTGGCTCGCGTGAATGTCGAATACAGACGGAGGACAAATGTCAAGGAACTCTGTCGACTCGACTTTTGCACCAAATCATGAGGGGATTCGAGGCCCAACTCAAGTTACAGGAGAGCCGAAAGAGAGGAGAGGTAGCCTAAATTATGCCAAAGAAAGGTTTAGCGACCGTCAAGCATTGAAGTCACTGGTTGCAGCTATATTCCGCGCCGCATGGAGGAGCAAGGTGAGCACCTCAAAACATCACCACTGAGCTGGAAGATGGCAGAAGCCGATTCAAGTCCTCCAAGACGTGGTCAATGGCCGCGATTGGTCCCCAATTTGAGCGCTAGGGAACTCAGATTACCACATCGAGAATATACATATCGGCGTTCACTCTTTGCACGTCAAAAGCAAAGGCCACCGAGCTCGATGAAGTCGCAAGAATCTTGTCAGAGATAGACGTAATCTCGAAAATGCATGACTCTGGAAGTTGGTATTCTGAGCTCGTCTGAACATCAAATCGTAACCTCTGGGTTACAGATCTTACCCCGGTCTGTTCTTGACCGTTGAGGCCCACGAATTCTATTTATGAAGACACGATCTCTGTCCCTAACCCGACTGGCCACTTTGATTTTGTCTCAGTTTACCTTCCAATTACAGCATGAAATAGCTCTCCTGGACCTTCACACGACTACATATATTTCAGATCCGCAGTCATGACCCTGTTCAAGACTCGAAGCACGAGGCTTGAGCAACAAAACTCCTCCTAAACCGTTGCCGATGCCTAGACCACGCTGTTGCGGCAAAAGGACTCGGTGATTGGCCAAATGCTTGCCAATTAATGACGCCTCATTATAGCTTTGGGTTAGTCTCAGCCAAGACTGGCAGTCGTGTGAAGAAGATGTTGAATTCCATGAAGTTGAAATCCTATGGCTCGACGCTAGACGGCGTTCAAGTCACGTCGTTGAGCAAGGACAAATAAGAAGGACAGCGGTGAGCAGAGAGCTTGTGCCTCCCAATTTACCAAAAGCATGGCTGGGCGAGCTGCCACGTGCAATCTCTAGTTTTATCAACCGAACCCCACCTTTACGCCCAGATTGGGCCGAGGAGCATGGGTGGCTGCCCATGCTTGTCTCGCTTGGGCCATGCTTCTTCGGCAGCAGTCACGTATAATTTTGTAGAGTCAAAGGGTCAAGGCCTCGCCATGTTTGGGGAAGAAACAGAGGTGTAAGGATTCTACTGGAAGGTATTGCGCGTGTTGCTGTGTTTAGTCCAGCAGGAAGGAGCGACCACAGGGAAATGACAGTTTGCTACGACAGTAGACGCTGAAAAGATGCACTTTTTCTTCTACGAGCGAAATCGCCGATAGCACACCAGGTTGGCTTGCCGCTCGTGCCAAGTTGCTGACTCGGCGTGCATGCAATGGCTCAGCCTACCAGGTCATTATTGTCGAGCGCTCTCCATCCAGCCACGATCAATGCTTGTTGTGGAAAAAGCATCTTGGTAAGGAAACAGCTATGTCGCTGACTAAAGCCGCGAAGCGGTAACATGGTGCAAAGCCTCGCGCAATGCTGGAAGTACCAAACCAAACAACGAGCTGGGCAGTCTGGGCGCTCTTGCGCGAAACAAGTTGTGAATCCGGTCTTGCCGGATCTCTCTGTGACGTCAAGATTTTTTAACAAAATCGTGACTATCTCAATGACTTGAAGAAGGGCACTTCTTCAGCGGGTCGCCATGCACTGTTATGCTCAGGAAACACGGTTAACGATATATCATTTAGTGAGGTACATTCTAGGAACTGTTGCGAGGCTCAATAGTCCAGTTGCCGTAGCGAGCGGTTTGCGTCGCCCGGAATTGATATCCTGATGGAGAGAAGCATAGTTGATCATGTTCGCTGAATGAGGCTTCATTTTGATTCAAATGACAAAGCTGCTACCCGAAACCTTGCTCATCACGGCTGAAGCGTATTGCAAGATTTGACACGATAGGATCGGTTGACTTGTAGCCGCATTTTTCAGCAGTCCTGCGCGTTTTGCCCATCACCTCCCTGGCACCCGTGCGGGTGTTGAGTCGCCCCACCAAGCACTTCCGGTCTTCGTAGTAATCGCCGCCCGAGCGACCTGACGATCAATTCTTCTTCTGAAGAAAATTATCAATTTCGCAAGACCACCTTTCGCGACAGGAATCATCGTCTGCGGTTGTTGACTGTCCGAAAAGGGTCGTCGCTTTCGATACGCCAGCGTCCTCCACGTGCCCGCGGTTGCATCTATTGCAAACCCTCGAAACCTCAGTACGGATTCAAGCCGCTACATACATTTACAGTACCAACGGCAAACTACGCACGAACAGCAAGATGGCGGAGTTCGTGCGTGCCCAAATCTTTGGGACGACTTTCGAAATCACCTCGAGGTAGGGTTGAAAAGCCGACTTTGGCTCTTGTGCAACCAAGTTGACCACGACCAGGTACACGGACCTTCAACCAGTCGGCATGGGTGCCTTTGGTTTGGTGTGGTAAGTAACATCAATGCGATCGTCATGATCGCAACACTGATGGGAGATCCCAGTTCTGCAAAAGATCAGCTTACCGGTCAAGCCGTGGCCGTCAAGAAGATCATGAAACCCTTTTCTACACCTGTCCTTTCGAAGCGAACCTATCGAGAATTGAAGCTTTTGAAACATTTGAGACACGAGAATGTACGGAGAATCCAAGTTCGAGACACAAAAGCGAGGTTTGACGTATGCACAGGTCATTTCGCTGAGCGATATATTCATCTCTCCCCTCGAGGACATCTATTTTGTCACAGAGCTGCTTGGAACTGATCTTCACCGATTATTGACCAGCAGACCCTTGGAGAAGCAGTTCATTCAGTATTTTCTCTACCAGATTTTGGTTCGTTGCCCCAGTCCACACAATGGACGGCGAGCTAACCTGTATTTCAGCGAGGACTGAAATACGTCCACAGCGCCGGTGTCGTCCATCGAGATCTCAAGCCCAGCAACATTTTGGTCAATGAGAACTGTGACCTCAAGATTTGCGATTTCGGCCTCGCTCGAATCCAAGATCCTCAAATGACTGGCTACGTTTCTACTCGATACTATCGCGCCCCTGAAATTATGCTTACATGGCAAAAGTACGACGTCGAGGTGGATATTTGGAGCGCGGGCTGCATTTTTGCTGAGATGCTGGAGGGCAAGCCACTCTTCCCCGGCAAAGATCATGTTAACCAGTTTTCGATCATTACAGAACTGCTGGGAACACCACCTCAAGACGTCATCGAGACCATCTGCAGCGAGAATACCCTTCGATTCGTGCAATCACTCCCTAAGAGAGAGCGACAACCGTTGAAGAATAAATTCACAAATGCCGACCCCGCTGCTATCGACCTGCTTGAGAAGATGTTGGTGTTCGATCCCCGGAAACGAGTTTCGGCTGGTCAAGCTCTGACCCACGAATACCTCTCACCCTACCACGATCCTACCGACGAACCGGTTGCAGAGGAGAAATTCGACTGGTCGTTCAATGATGCGGATCTACCGGTAGACACATGGAAGATTATGATGTATTCGGAGATTTTGGACTATCACAACGTTGAGGGGCAGGACGACCAACAGCCACATGCCCTCTCGATAGAGCAGGCACAGGCTATGAATGGCCAGGCAGTAGCATAGCTGAGCAAATTTCGATACTGTTAATAGTTTGCATTTTTCAGGATTGGGGCTGGACTTCTGATATCCAGCTTGGAAGGCCACAATGATACATGGCTATAACACGCACTCGCAGAGGTTTGGCTCAGGAGAAGAGCTGCGCATGGCGATTGGATAGTATCAGCAAAAGCCAGATCAGATAGCGACTAAATACCCTTCCAGCGCATGTTCAAAAAGAGTTGGATCCTCATTTTCATACTGGTTTTCAAGGCCAAACCTAACAATAGAGCATTATTCAAATCACAACGTCAGGTGCCTTTAACTATTGTCAAAGGGAACCCTCTTTGCCCTTTCTCCTTGTTGTCAGGCTTAGACCTACTTATCATCGCAGAACTGCCCTACAAAGACCTCACCAGATGGGATATGAACTCCATCGCTAACTGTTGGCGGTGAAGCTAAGTCACAAGTTCGTTAATATACGCTTGAGGGTTCAACATGGACAAGCGCACCAAAGACCTCTCAATCTAAACATGCTCGTTCTTCACTTTTCTGATAACCTGCATATTTGGCTCATGTGGACCAACCTAAAGATTGGCTTTGTTCTCCGTCTGCCGGGTCTTGGGAATATTTCGCCATTTCTCGACATTCATCAGCCCTACGGTCCACGTACGAGATAGACGTCTCTGACTCACCATCAAAAGTATCAGCGCATGTCATCTAGCTCCGCCCAACTCATCCTCACAATGGGCTTGTCGCCGAGATGACAACCACATTTGTGCCCCAAGTGGCGGTTGTAGATTTCCATCACCACAGGTAGGCAAGCCCATTCATAGACGCTCAGCCCGAGTCAGTGCCTCACAATGCGTATCCATTCTGACTAGAGACTTGAAGAGGGCCTGAAATTGAATTCTGGGCCAACCCGGTAGGTGAGAAGCTTTTCTCAGCCAACGAATGGTCGCATCTGCCGTTTCTGGCATTGCCAGACGGTGCTCATGCCAGCTCTGAAGAGTTTTCATATTTTACGCTTCTTTCAAAAGGGTCGGAGAGAGTGGCAGACAGCAGTCTGTTTGGCATCGCATGTACCAGGCAGATTCGAGCAGACAGGCTGAAGGTCAAATCAGCTGAGATCACTCGAAGTTTTGTTCAAAAGGCCGTGGTGACCATTGTCGACAAGCCTGGTATGCTTGGCCAGCTGAGAGAGAGGCTTACCGCTATCACTGCCGCTTGGTTCGCGCAAGAGTGAGTCTCGTCTCGCCTGAGTCTGCCATCGGACGGCAGCTAATCAGGCAACTTAGAGATTTCAGCGACACTCATATCATAAAAGTAGGTCACCTTTGACCGTTTCCTTGCGTGGATCGCAGACTTTAACAACTGTGTATAGGAATTTCAAGCAAGTCTACAGCACGATGCGAGAATCAAAAAGCACGAGGATACATATTCCGGTCCTTACATCATTCTTCACAAAGAAGCTGTATTGACCCTGCAACAGGACTGTCCTTGCGAGAATTGATCTACGACCTCCGTCACCAAACACTTGTCCTCTTCAAATGTCTATTGCTGCAAAGGAGGGTAATTGGATTTTGTTGTTCATCATCCTGTCCTTTCTAATTTGCTTGACAGATTTTGTTCTTCGGCACCAGATGCGAGAGACTCTGCCTGACCCAGTTTGCGCTGATATCCCTGATTCCTCATCTTCTCGAAAGTCTGCAGGATTGTGCATCTCCAGCGCTAAGAACATACGAGAAGACCGTCACTCGTGCGAAGAATCTTAGAACTGCTGAACGGAGCTCGTGTACGTCGTAGTCACTTCTACTCGGCGCGACCTAACGTACTACCAGTGCTGGCCTATATGGGCTTACCTGTACAAATCTTCGGCGAAAACTCATTCTTCTCTCCTTACACGCCTCTGCAGCTACTCGACTTCCTCTCGAACCCAGACTCACATTCCTATGTGGCAGGCAGTACGAATACTCTTTTCCTTTCCCAGCGGGACATCATCGAACCCAAACCACAGCAACGCTACTGCGACATTCTAGTCAATCTCGACGAAATTTCCGCATCTGCAAAGATCACAATCCTCGATCTCAATCTGCGATCAGCCCTGTCGCTCTCCGCGGCCGATAGACGGTGGGTCGATCATCTCACGCAAACAGTCCTTGACACTTGGAACCCTGCAGACCCATCTCGACCTACCACGCACGGCTATCAAGGAAGCGAAGATGCCATTCGCCTCAATTTTGAAGAGTATATTCTCTCGCTCCTCAGCTCCACAGCGTACGGTAATCACCTCGACAATCATCCAAACCCATACCTCAGCACCACCGCTGGGGGTGTCAATGACGAACGGTACCCCGATCCACAGGAGACAGCCAGCGATTTTAACCAAGAATTCCTCGCCCAATGGAGGATGACACCTAACTACAAGCTATGGCACAGCCTTACCTCCGATGCGGCAATCTTCGATGTCGTCGAGCCACGCCATCCAACAGCAGGCGGTCTAAATATTGAAGACGTACAGAGAAGAGTGGGTGCCGCGATGGCAGAACTAAAGATTGATGATAGAGTGAGGCAAGGTAGGGAGCACGCAGGCAAAGCTCTCGAGGCTGGCAAAGAGCGTGTTGGTGCCGGTGTAGCAAGATTCTGGAAGGAGGTAGAGAGTTTTAAAGAACGCCGTGAGCAGAGCCGAGCTCGTCGCGAAGCAGAGGATCAGAAAGAGAACGACAAACCAGAGACTTTGAGCGGAGACGTGCTGACACACGGAAATATCTTCAGCACAAGCAGGAAGTCGACCGATGCGCCTCCGACAACGGCGCCCGTCTCAGGCTCAACCGCGGATACCTCTCCCACCATCGCAAGCAGTGGATGGGCCGCCGCCCTCCGCGCTCGCGCCACCCAAGTCCAAAGACCAAACGTTGACGCAGCACAGGTTCAAGCAGCCGCACGAGAGAACGCAGCCAAAGCCGGTGCATACCTCAGCAGCTGGGGCAGCTGGGCCAGTCAAAAAACTCGCGAGTGGCAGGATGCGAGAGCTAAGGAGATGGCGACTGTACCTGCTATCCCCGTTGAGCAGGTTGACATTAGTGGGAAGAAGGCGGTGCCGGGTCAGGAGATAGTGACGTCGGAGCAGCTTGCGGAGGGTAAGAGGGCCGTTGCAATCGCAGCGGCGAAAAATGCTATGGATAACTCGAGCACGAAGGAAGAGACGCAGACGCGAAAGTGAATTAGTGGAACGATTCTCTGTGTAAACAGGGGAGCTGTAGCTTGTGCACAAAACCGGCGGTAGCGTACGCTGGAAACATCGCTACATTTTTAAACAATGACACCAGCGCGAAGACCACTTCTATTTACATGCGCAAACCAAAACATGCAGCGCAATACTTACACTTTCTTGTGACAGGCCGATCCACCCACACCAATGTGGCTGTTGCGTCCACCGCGTCAAAGCCGTAGTCCAGGACAAAGCAACAGGAACAGAAGCAGCACGCAAACACCTATGGGAGCCAACCCAATGACCGGAAGCACAATCTTTGTAAGCGCAAACAGCAGGTTCAGACCATGCACAGACAGATTCAATCACTGTGCATATCGCTGTTCGGCCAAGTTCCAGCGCAGGCAGATAGGCCCGGATGGTTCGTCCTCACAATTGCGGACATATCACTCATAAAGGTTCGTTCCACATATGTAGGATCAATTCGTAAGCCTTAACATAGGTGAATGTCTGTGCAGTCATAGGAAAAGACGTAGGCACTCCCGACCAGTTTGTAAGGCAGAATATCCAGCGTTGTGCGTGCGAAATAGCTGATCATTGCCAACAATGTGTTGCAATGAGCTTCCAGGTTGTGTGTAATCAAATGAGAGTAATCTGCTGAAGAAAGGGAGGAGGAATGTGGGACCACGTTGACACCTGAAGTCCAAAGCACGCCAAGAATGACAAATGTTTCGGGTGATTGTAGGATACAAAGGTGGCATGCTCTCGGAAATGGTGTCCGCAGGCTGGAAAAAATTATTGAGAATACATACAGGGGAGGCGCAGTGGGACTTTTTCATCAGCGTTCAGCTGAGATGAGCTCAACGGTCTCTGCCACAAGAGGGCATCGTCTGATCCTGACACCTCATTATTCATGACGAATATTACCTAGCCAAAACACAATCCTTTTCCATACTTCTGGAACCATTTCCGAGCGTGGTCTACAGCGGGTCGTGCTGAACAAATGTATACTTTAAATCACATCGCTGCACATCGCTTTGGGTCTAATAACATTACAAGTTGCAGCTGCGCTCTGCGATGCGACGATACTGCTGGAACTCTGATTCTAAGAGGTTTTGAATAGCTGATAACATCACGAATTCCGATTGAGGAATTAACGGCGCTAGCAGTCGAGCAGGCGATTCACATGAAAAGATTTAAAATGGGTTATGTGACTGTTTCAGATATTGGCGCGCTGGGAAGTGTGCAAAGCTGGATTTGCGGAACAGTCTGCTGTTGTGTTACATTCCGCAGCGGTCTTGCCAGGAGAGCTTCTGGTGAAGAACAAGTGTCGGGTGACGGGTCCTGTGCTGACAACGATCGCCTTCCCCCTGCTCCTCGCAAGATGGATCGACGCTGAACATGCTTATTCCACCCATCGCGCAGAAATTTAACGTGCACACGCGTTCACCTTCCAAGGCTTCTTCGCGAAATCAGGCGAGATGAGCGCGTCCGAACAACTTGAGCATGATATTCAGGATGATTTGTCGTCCCATGCGCAGTCTAAACATGAAGCATTACCAGACCATCCTGCCGGTTCTGAGAAACCCAACAGAGTCGAAGAGCAGCTGAAGCCACCAGCAAGCCCAATTAGGCCTGGTAGAGCTTGGTCATTGACTGAATCGTCTCATTTCGTGTGTGTCCTAGGACGACCTCAAGAGTATGTGGCTGTCGAAGATGTGTGATGGGCAAACAGCTGATGTGATGGGAAGCGCGTGATATGCTGAAGATGCGACGCTTCACGTAGCGTCAAAGGTGTCAAACACGCTGCAAAAAGCAAGTTTCTGAAAGCATCGAGCATGTTACAACTGCAAGATGCCCGGAAATCGTCGTGCAGTTGTATGGCGTTGTCAGGGCTAATGATTTGATTGCCGGGAGACTGGGAGCGTTCAACTTATCTCCATGGTCTTGCGGGATCAGGATCATAGCTATTGCGGATCACATACCAAGTAAACAAGAGCGAAAGCAGAGTTGCCGTCGGAGTAATGTTAGCAGAATCATAGGAGTCGCACGGAGAAACCAGAGGGTTGAGAAAGCTGCCATTCACTATGATCTAATATTGCGTCATGCTTGCTCATTCATATTCAGGAACCACTCTGAAGGTCTGATAGAGTGTCGGTGCTTTTCGTGGCTGTAACCTCGAGTACTGGGTATCATAAGTTGTGGTTGCATCAGCAACTTTGCATGCTTTGAGTAGGCTCCTCTCTTGATAAATCTTCACAATCAACTTCTTCTTTGGATTGTTTTAATCACATCATCTCCAGTATTTGTCACACCAAGCCAATGGTTCGAAACGGCTCGTTAGATCCTACTGGTAGTAGTATGCCGTGTTGACCTTGTTCCACCTCTCCGGCCAGCTTTGCCACAGGTGAGGCATGATATGATGATGTTGAAGAAACTGACGATGCCATTCACGATTGCCATGATGATTGAGCCAATGCCGTTGACAATGGCCATGAGGACACTGCCAATGGTCTGGCAGAGCGACCGCATCTAAAAGACGTTAATTTGCTTCTGCTAAGGCGTCAGGCTGATTGTTTACTTACGCACGATACGACTGCACCCATCTTGATGATTAATGACTGAGTTTGATGTACTTGCTTTTTTCAAAAAGTTCTGCTGGGCGTGAAACACATGAGAAGAAGCCTCGTGAAGTCGCAGCGTCCTTTAGTATTGATCAGGTCGGAGCATCACCAGATAGTTTCCACAATCGCGTGAGCACAGCATCCACGCAATGACGTCCTTGTCGTCCAAAACCCCATTTCCAGGCCGCAACTACGGGAAAGGTAATGCAATAAAAGCACACACACAAGCCAACCATGAGGCCTCCTCGCCGTGATGATCGATGATTTTGCTCCGCTGTTCAACAACTTCCGAGAGAGGGCATGCCAGGACAGGCGATCGAAGATTTCTGACGTACATGGTGTTGAGATGAAGAGTAGAGGTTTCTGGAGGAGTGTGAATGACAGCAAAAGTTGTAAGTGGGTCGTGGCTAAAACAGGGCATGAGCCTGGAAACGAAAAGCTCTTCCCTGTCTATTGGCTGCAATTGCCCAGTAAGCGGATGACCTGCGTTTCTTGCCGCAATCCTGGACCATGTAGCAACGTCATCAGAAGTGTGGCGTTCGTGGTTGTGGTGAGGTCATTTGTGGGAGAGCTAGGGATGGAGCTTTTCCTCCAGATTTCGATCGTGGCGCTGTGGCGGTGCAATGCGGGAAGGCATTTCTCCATCTTGAGCCTCACGACCACGTGCACACAATCGCCCCAAATTGGAGACGCAGTCTGTTGATGCATTCGCAATGGATTTCGTGCAGCGAATCAATCCTGTGCTTGTGCGTTACCAGACCGACGCCTTAGTGGGTGTCATCTGCCTTTCTCTTTTCTTTCTGAGTCTGTATCTCACTCTAGTCGAGGACATTTCACCTGTTCCCCTCTCCGTTGAGCTTCCGCCACAGTTGGCAGACGATTACGAATGGGATTTGAGCTCAACGAGCGACGAACCAGAAATTCGGGATGGCAAGATATATCCGCGATGTCCAGCAGACGGGCGACTCCTGACCTCCCAGCCAATTACTCCAGCCTCGCCAAGTGATATCGACGAAGCCATCGCTAGGGCAGCAGAAGCTCAGAAAAAGTGGGCAAAGACAACACTTACCCAGCGGAGGAAGCTTCTAAACACCCTCCTACAGTATGTGGTCGACCACCAAGAAAAAATCGTCAAGGCCGCATGTCTGGATTCTGGGAAGACAAAGATTGATGCCAGCTTTGGTGAGATCTTGGTAACGACTGAGAAGCTGCAATGGACCATTAAGCACGGGGAGAAAGCACTCTCGCCGTCTCGCAGGCCGACGAACTTGCTCATGTGCTACAAAAAGAATCATGTCATCTATGAGCCTCTTGGTGTCGTGGCCTCATGCTTCAGCTGGAATTACCCTTTCCACAGCTGGATCAGCACAGTAATCAGTGCTCTGTTTTCCGGCAACGCAATCGTCAACAAGCCAAGTGAGCAAACATGCTGGTCGAGCCTGTATTTTCACTCCATTATTCGCACAGCATTGACCGCTCTAGGCCACGACCCAGCGTTGGTTCAGAACATTATTTGCCTGCCAGATGTTGCGGACCATCTCACCTCTCATCCTGGAATCTCGCACATCACATTCATTGGCAGCAGGCCTATTGCACACAAAGTCTGTGCCTCAGCAGCTAAATCGCTTACTCCCGTCACCGTAGAACTTGGCGGAAAGGATGCCGCGATCGTACTAGATGATAAAGCTACTATCAAGGACATTGACAGCATTGTTTCGATCATCATGAGAGGCACTTTCCAATCGGCTGGCCAAAATTGCATCGGTATTGAGCGTATCATCGCTCTTACAGATATCCATGACCTCATGGTAAAAAAGCTTGAAGAAAAGATCAACAACATCCGGTTAGGCAGTATTACCTTGCAGAAGCAGGGTGACCAGGATGTGGATATGGGATCCATGATTTCGCCCGCGTCCTTCGACCGTCTAGAATCCTTGGTTGCTTCTGCAGTCTCCTCAGGTGCTCTTGTACACAGTGGAGGTAAACGATTTGAACATCCTCGTTATCCTCATGGCCACTATTTTATGCCAACCCTGGTGAGTAACGTCACTTCAAAGATGGAGCTTGCCCAGAACGAGCTCTTCGCACCTGTTTGCACAATTATGCGAGCAAACGACGTCAACCACGCGATAGAGCTTGCCAACAGCACAACTTATGGTCTAGGAGCCTCGGTCTTTGGAGCTCCCAATAGATCCAATCAGAAAATTCTGAATCGAATTGCGCGAGAAGTCAAGAGTGGCATGGTCAGTATCAACGATTTTGGCGCCTACTACGTCTGCTCCCTACCCTTCGGCGGTGTCAAAGGATCTGGCTACGGTAGGTTTGGTGGCGCCGAGGGATTACAAGGATTGTGTAATGCAAAGAGCATCTGCGAAGACACCTGGTGGGCGCGGCTACTTGGCATCAAAACGGAGATACCGCCGCTGTTACAGTATCCTGTGACTGCGGTCAATGGTTATAAGGCCTGCGAAGGAATTGTGAAAACTGGATATGCTCCTAGCTGGGGGGCCATGCTGTCAGGCATCGCTGATCTCATAAATGCGTTGATCGGTGGCAACAAATGAAGTGTGGTTTCTGCACCTCAGTTGCATCGATGTATTCGACGAACCCATTTAGCATAGCCTTCATCCAGCACGGAACCACCATCCCATTTGAGCCATTATCTGGCTGCAGCGCACTGCGAGCATTGGGCGTTCAACCTTCCATTTCGACGTCCTCGGTACAATAGCGTTGTCCTTTCACCTATTGGCTTACGGTAGTGGCTCCAATAGGGCTCAGCATCTCCAATTTCCCACCGTCGTTCTCGTGTCTTCTTGAGTAGTAGATCTATTCATGCACACTTTCCCTCCACCTTTGTTGTATATGTCTTTTCATTACAAATTATTGGTTCAAGGCCTGTATCGATTTTCTAAGGTGTTGCATTGCTGCATAACACGCCACTAAAGTCTCTCAAAATTCCCATATCCGTGGCCATCCTGTCAAAATCTTCAGTGCTAATCAGCTGCCCTTCTTGCAGCTTCCTCCTTGCTTACCGTACGCTACCCGCATCGAGAAAGCTAGAAATCTCTATACTGGCCACTTCGACTTCTGTTCGCCACTTTGGCTCTCGCTTGGTCCAATTGCCTTTGCGAGTCCTACCTTCCATCTCCGAGTTGGAATCGTGCTTTTCTCTTTACGCAGTTCACGCCGAGCTCAGTAAGGGTCAGCATCAGACACGCCCCAGCTCTTATCAAGTCTTGCGTCCTTCTTTCTCCATCCAAGTTCCTCAGCCGTCGACGCATTTCTATGGGAGATGATTCTGCAAATATTGCAGAGCCAATAATATTCCTCCTCTAGCAGGGTCTGCAGACTAATTATTCGTACGAGTCTAGAATGCTCTTTTCGCATCAGAGATGCCGATGTCTCTGCTTTTGTCCAAACAGCATAGTGACACTAATACCGCAGCGAATGTGAACGGAGGTGCGGGAAAACAAAAGTGGAAAGAACATGGAAGTCGCTTCATGGAAGTATTAGGCACACCAATACTTGGGCAAAGGTTTCCGCGACTAACCCCTATAAAAGCCCATGTAGCACGGCGGGAAGTGATGAGAGTATAGAGATATTGAAAGACCAGATAGTCGTGCAGAGACGGCCATTGTTCAGAGAAACGTGGACAAAGCCACTTCTTTCTGCGCCACTTACAAACACTAAATGGACACAAAGGTCATTGTCTTCGAGCTCTGCCATATATTACAATAAATATTGCAGCAGTCCTTCAATCTTTTCAAACGTCTGGCAATTCATACTAATTACTTTCCGGCAAGAACTTCACCTCATCTTGATAATCGACAGTGTTCAAGTAAGAGATACCATCGCTAACGATGTCAAGCTATTGCTTCCCAATCTTCTGTCGCCTACGTGCTCGGCTGAGCCGGCGCATCACAACTAGAAAAACATCCAGCACAATTGCATCCGCACGAGATAGCCTTGAAGTTTATGCCAAGCGCAATACGCAATCACGTTTCCCAACATCAACGCCAATCTCGATCGTCGTCCGGAGCGGGCGCGACCCACACAGCACCCTCAGCAAACATGGAAGCCTGGAGCTAGACTACGTTCAAGCCGCATGGTTTAGCCGGCGCAAGTCAAGCCTTTGGCGCTCCTCCGTGGAGGCTCTTGGTTTTAGAGAAGCAATACGCAGCCCTCGGCCGGCCCGCCGCTTCCAGTCTTTCTCAGCCATGTCCGTGGAGCTCCAGCAGATTGCCGTCATACCTCGTCGGAGGTCCATCGCGGTCGAGGAGGCGAACAGCCGTTCTAATGAGCCTTGTGCGAAGACGAGAGATGCCGCTGAGCAGGATATGCAGGCTGAGAATGATTCAGAGACGTCAAACCGAGTTTCTATTTATTTTGATGCAATCGAAACTCCACAAGCTCCTCGCTCATTTGATCTTGAGATCCAGAAGTGGCGTGATATGGCATCAGGTCTGCCATCGCCACAGCACCTTCCGAAGCACCGACCTGCCCCGATTGATATCAATCAAGCTCGACCTATTAGCTATTCTCAATCGCTTGAGCATCAGTGCTGCATCAGTGAGACTCCCTGTGGGCGGTCAACCTCCTTGGACATCGGTGAGCCTTTCACTGCGTCGACATTGGAGTCTTGCATCCTAAAGGATTTTTGGTAGCACATCGATGTTGAGCAGCGAAGTCATGCTGAAGACCGTGGCCACGTCAACTTCCTTTCCTGAAAATCGTAGAAGACCACTTGCTGGTTAAAGTGGTTGCTACCATTGCTTTCACTCGATGTCCACTGTCCAGGCCAGTACTGCTAACCCTTTCTTCCATTCTAAGTCAGTCCTACAATAATCGTTTCCAGCTTATGCACACGTTTGAGCAAAGTCTTTGGCTTTCTGCCTGCTGTTCAAAAGGTTTGTTAGATGGAGTAACCTGATTCTGAGATCTGTTTAAAGCTCGCTCACTGTTTCCTTCTTTCTATGACCCGCTACGGATCCCCTGTTAGCCTATTTTGCTTTACATAAGGACCTACAAGCCGTCGTGTCCCACGCATCAAAGGACGTCAAACCTTGCATCTACTTTTAAAGCTCTGGCGGGACTACTGACACAACCAGATCTGGTCAGCCCAAGTTTACCTTGATAGTAGTCGTACTCTCTCCACCGACAGTCCTAATGAGCCTAGCGAGCACTTGTTGACTTGATTCATTCAGTGACTCGTGGCCATCGCTGGATTCGACATGTCAAGATGACTCCGTGGCCGGCGAATACTTGCCGTGCACCAGCAAGCGTACCTTGTCTATGTCTAAGCAGGCAAATATGGCGCTCGTGAGGCGATTCAGCCTGCACTCAAGATTGAGATTTCAATAAGCCGATCCTGACCTAGTGTCAATTAGCTTCTGCTTTCAGCAGCCTCAACCAACAATTAGCTCTCCCAATCGACCTCCTAGCGGCATTGAGAGTGCTGTCAATGTTCCAGCCGTCCTTCGAGAATTGTGAAATATACACATCTAATCAGGTCATTCCGTCACCGAAAAGTCAATGCGATCATGTCGCCGCCGACGCGATTGTCCACTCTGCCGGCGTCCAAATCACCACCATCTCTTATCATGAGCCAAGGACAATGTCTTTTTTAGACCAGCTATGTCCGGGATAGGCATTCTCAGACCAGCCCTCGCCAGATCAATCTTCCTAAGAATTATCTTTCAAACTAGAGTCACCTTACCCAGATCTTGCCAACAAGCCGTCCAGCCAGCTAACGGTTGAATCCAAATTCAGCTAATCAAGGATGACAATTGTTCGTCCGAGGTGCCGATTCCTGGCGACGCATACAAGTTGTTATCGATGAGCGTAGTTACCTTCCCAACCCTCAACTTGACGCACTAGGGTCCCCATGGCATACTGTCGATACTCTGAGTCACTCTTGCCTGGACGTGAATGTGAAACCTCTCACAGATCCGAAGCAGCTAGCTATCGAGAACATCAAGTTTTGTGTTGACCTTGCTGCTACCCACTACAAAGTTGACGAGAAGCACCAGCAGCTCATAGATGCAAACCAAGAAATAAAAGATCCAAGACAACAGCTCTCGAATTTATCGGACCATATTTGGCCTCGTAATGATCACATCAGGCATTTGGCAGTGGAAAATAAGGACCTTCCCTCCTCAATGAAATATGTGAATCGGAGCTGAAATGTGTTGAGGAAGGCCTGCACAAGATGGAGGAGAGACTGCGGCCCGCACGGGCGCAGACAGCATTGCTCCAATTACGAGAGTTGATGGTCGCTGGCTTGCAAAATGAGTTCAGGGGGTTGTTTGATATGACGTTTCATGCGATCGGCAATGATAATGATTATGGGAATGCGGAAGACGCCCAGATGGCTTATGGCTAGGAAGTCGAAGGCGGTGCGTCAGGTGCCGTCAAATCAGGTGCCACTTGGTAGCGCTTTGAACTCGCGACAGCAGGTACTTGCGCGAAGATTATCTGTTGCTGATTGACGGGAGCTTTGCCATGGGCGTGTAAGGACTAGAGTGGTGTATCCAGCCAGGTTGTATACTGCAAATTGGATGACAGTGTCTAGTTGTTCTTTTTTTGTTCTGTCCCTTGTGGGGTATACTCGGTCACACTCAAATCTATCCTCTTTCCGATACCCAACCGCAGCATATTTGTAAGTGCCCGACCTATGCCCCATCCCAGTATTACTCCCCAGAGTACTGTACAGGGCCACTTCTGCCATTCCCGATCCCAGTCAAGAGCAATTGGAACTGCGCCAAACCATCCACCGACCATTGCTCCGACCATTCCTCCCCACACTCCTGCTTCGTCGAAAGGAAGCCACGCCGCGGAAACATCGCGCCAAGCGGCAGCGTTGACGCCGTGGATATAGAAGATTGGCAGAGTACCGAGGAGTGAGACATGTAACGACAGGACGAGAGTATGTGGGAGGAGTGAGGTTGGATAGAGGGGAGCTCCAAGGACCAAGGCCAGGACCATCAGTGGGACTGTTGGGATCATGATGGATAGTACAAGAGCAAGAACCGTTGGCTAGAAAGCGGGATTAGCATAGCATCCGCATCCACAACTTCCGAATAACATACCAATACTCTACTCGGCCAGCTGCCACCAGCATCTCTCGATATTTCGGCAGCAGCTGTAGACTTCGCAGCACTCGTAGCCCCAGGTGCACCGAGCTTTTTCTTCGAAATGGCGGTCATGCCTCCAACAGTCTTCGGTGCCTTTGTCGAGGTGCCCTTGATCATCTCCCCGGCATCGGTCCCGCTATTCCAGTTCCCCACAGACGGCAGACATATGGCACAGAACAAAGCTTGTGAAACTGCCAGCGGCAAGACATCTAGTATCATTGTTGACAAAGGGTCAGCGACCAATGCGCTCGAGCGGAGATAGTAGTACACCAGCAGCTGCACGGTATGGGCATAGCTGTAGTATTTTGCTAGATCAGAGGGGAGGAGAGGTACTGCCAACGTTTTCGGCGTAAGGAGTCGCTGGGCGGCGGGGATATGCTTGCTTTCAGGGAGGAGATTAACGAACGCTTGCGACATAATGAAGCGATGAGGCAGAGGGTGGACAAGGAGTGGCAGTAGTCGGACATCCGGCCATTAGCTTTCCCAAACACCACGCGTAGTCATTTCTAAGTATTTGTTTACTGCGGCGGAAGTTGCAACGGTGCTAGCTCCTTCCGAACTTTTGCCCGCGCATTGTCTTGGCGCGAGTCTGCCGGCGACTGGAAGCCAAGTCTGACCACCTTCTTCTCCCCAGCCATCATGTCCACTCTACGCAATGGACCTTCTCGCAGCTATGCGTGTGTCGAGTAAAGCTTGCATCCATCCATGATGATCTAACGGGTGCTCCACGTAGGCTGTGTGCCGTGATTCACAAATATTGCCCAAAGCGCCAATCGTGCCTCGGCTGTGACTCTCAACTCCTCACTCGCGTCAGTCGGCTGCACACAGCACAACAGTGTAGTAGGTAGTCATCATCGTGTCCGAGGCCGATCCTTGTCAGAATGTGAGCTGCTACTTGGCACTACTTGCAATCCATTCACCCAGTTACAGCTTAACGACCATGGTCCATACTACGATTGACCTGCCCGCCATCAAGCAGCGGTCCTGGACATCAGAAATAACCTACGGTCCTACCAATATCGTCTCGTACAACATCTCAGTAGGCGTCGATGGCAGCGACCTGACAAGATGCTGGGAAGGCCATCCCCATTTCCATGTGATCCCAACCTTCGCATCCCTCGCCGTCGTGGACATGATGGGAAGAATCACCCAATCCATGCCCGAATTTCTTCCTAATTTCCAACCATACAACCACGTTCATAGTGAGCATTACTTGGAACAGTACCGACCATTTCCTGTCAAACGCCCCCACACGACTCTCAGATCAGCAGCTAAGATCAATGATATTGTCGATCGAAGCAAAGGCGTAGCAGTGCAGGTCGGCATCACAACTCATGACAGAGCGTCAGGAGAGAAGATCTGTTACAACGAATGGACTTCTTTTGTTCGTCAAGTTCCAGGGCAAGGAGCGAGCAAAACAATGGCAGCGTCACCCGTCAAATTGCCTTCACGCAATCCTGATGCCATTGACTCCCACGACACAACCCCCACCCAATCCGCACTCTACCGCGCCACAACAACCGAATGGAACCCCATGCACATTTCGCCCACCCACGCCAAAGAAGGAGGCTTTCATGCTCCTATTCTTTCTGGCACCTGCACCATTGGCATAGGAGTCCGCCACATCATCGACACGTTTGCTGAAGGCGACATCTCCCGGTTCAAGAGCGTCAAGTTGAGGTTGAGTGCTCCTGTCATCATTGGTGAGAGGGTCCAGACTCAAATGTGGGTCGACGATGGAGAGAGGGCTCTGGTCCCTTTCAACAACTCCAGCAATGGCGTGACGCGGATCGTATATAGACAGGTGGTGAGAGCTGATGAACTTGCAGGAAGTAAGGATAGAGTCGTGATCAGTAACGCTGTTGTTGAGCTTTGGAATAAGGTGGATGCGAAGAGCAAGATTTGAGGCGCGGAATTTGCTCACAACCTCTTCCGGAAGTGGCGTGGAATGCAGAGAATTCCCTGCTTGAACGAGATAGGGTACCAAAGGTGTTGCAATACGACGTGGAGTTCTCATGGCGGCTCAACGACCGCGTTGCAAAATCGAACGTTCTTTGTTCGATGACTGCGGTAGGAAGTGGATCTCGGCAAAAGTCTTATTGTCATAGCTATTACTGTCAGCTTGTGGCATATTTTACTGAGTCTCGTTCTGAGCTTGACATGCAAAGCCCTATTTTAAATGCTTATACTTCACGCTGTAGAGTTTGCGTGGGAAATTTCATGAGTCTCGAGGATGTCTTGTAGACCATTGCGCAAGCGAGCCGGGACTTCCATCTATGCGACACCTGTGGAACCAGCTCAACGAGTACGTCCAGGACTACATCTTGCCTGAAAACACAGTGATTAATCTCCGACAGACCAAGGTAGAGAACGCGAGTCAACCTGGGTTTGACTCTGTCTACCCTACGTACCAGAACTCCAATTTCAGAGCATCACCTGGCTACGTACCCGAGCACATCAAAGCAGCTCTCAAAACCGCCAAAAAATTTCCGTCTCCGAATGGTACCTCACCACGCATCATCCCAATACCGACAGCAGGAGCAAAACAGTATGTCTCTTATCAAAGCAACAAATCACGAAACGAGTATCCATTCCCTATCCAGCAATCACCACCACAGATATCAGATCAGCGCAGGCCTTTTCCACTCGACGTCCTAGAGTCACGCCCCGATGACATCAATATTCGCCATCCGGCATTCCATCAGCCGCCCCAGTTACGAGCACTCCGTCTCCCAACACCACCACGTTCCCATCCCAACATCCCCTCCCTCTTTTCCGAGTCTCCACCCTCCCGTTCCTACTCCTACCTCGGTGCACACCTCAACATCCACTCATATCCACTATCTCCATCACCACCACCTTCATCACCCCTTTCAGCAGGGAGCACAGCACCATCCCCTTCAGATCTCCGCCCATCGCTCTGTGCCTCGACACCCGACACGCTTTCCCCAATCACACCCGTCTCTCGCACAGCCGTCTTCGATAGAGCTGCAAAGTCTCTCCGACGCATCATGCTCGCGAATGATCTTGGCATGTCGCTCGAGGAGATCGATGACCTCAATTCCTTCGCCGTCCAACCAAAGACAAAACGGGCTGGGCGGATTTTGGTGCGGAAGCATCCCAGGCAACGCAAAGAGCGAGGAGTGAAGGAGGATGACAAAGCGAGAGCGACTGCTGACGTCGCGGTGAGCGTGAAAGAGTGTAACAATAGGAGAAGTATGGAAAGCAACGGCCCGCAGCCGGGACTAGGGGAAGGGAATACGTGGTGGAGGGAGGTGAATTGGAGTCGGTTCAGTGATAGTTCGAGCTCGTCTGAAGGTTCGGTGTCATCCGTGTCGCCTGCAAACTCGGACGACGAGAATTACCGGGAGGGTGTCAGGTCGATCAGGTCGCTTGGTTGGATTGCTGATACTGATGGTAACGATTCAGGCGTCGAGATGGAGGTTGACAGCGACTATGATGGGGAGCTAGTCGCGGATACGGCTGGAAACACCGAAAATCATTCTGCAACGCTGTTGACTTGAACAAGGAGGACACATTTGGAGCTAAGTAAATCATATCAAAAACTACCTACCTGCGAAAACAACTAGGTGATAACATGACTGTGACTGGAGGTCCTGTACGAATTCGATCCTGCGTGAGGAGCATGCTCGGTTTCCCTAGTTTTTGTGCGACAACTATGTGTCTCCTGACCCTCTGCTGAGGCTACATCGTGACTAGCATGCGTGAACCCATAGGACGAAGGGGCATCTTGCGCAAGCTTGGAGCTGTTGAATGTTTTTTTTTAAAATTTTGCTTCAGTGTGCGCGATAGAATGGCGTCGTGCTGTCATCGTCACCTTAGACGACTTCAAGTCCTCACTGACGAGTACGGAGTATCACAGCTTTGGAAACACGGGCTCGCAGGCTACACTGTCAGCGCACGTCCAAGCACAGCAAAAACTCAGGTGAAGTTGACCTTTGACCTCCGTTTCGGCCTCCGCTTTTTCACCTCAGGGATGCGTCTTGGCATGCATGGGACTATCTCCTCCTTACTGGCTGATTGAGTTGCCTCGGTATGCTACCGGCTGAAACTCAAAATTACGTAGCACAGTTATGTACTTTTGTGGTTTCACCCACGGAGCTTGTTAGATATTGCGGAATACCACGTAGCCTAGGTAGATTTACTAAGCTACTCGAGATCAAAACTGGCGACTTCGTACCGAACACTTTAGACTTCAATATAGTGATGCTGCACCAGGCTGCTGTTGTTGTCCTCGTATTTGTTCATAGTGCTTTTAAGGCCGGAGAGCCACGTCTTGCTGCCAGACTACCATAAGCACTGGCTACTTCCAGCTGGACTCAGTCAGCAATCTAAGCAAGTGGACAGATTCAAATTGCATCGTATCTCCATCAACTCAGCTTCTTAAACAATCATCATGCCCTGGCTCGCAAAAGAACATATCGATCTGCCCAGCGAAGATGCCGTCTCCTTCGCCCTCGACCACTGCGATTACGACCCTGACATGCCGGTAAGTCTTACTTGCTCTCGCGAGCTGACTCTTCCACCCCAGCTCATGCGCCGCGCCAGATCTACCACGACCTCGACAACCCGTCTCGCACGATCTCTCACAACCAGGCGCGCACCTACGTGGGCCGCCTCGTGGCCGGCTTCCGCGCCGCCGGCCTGCAAAAGGGCGACTGCTTCAGCATCACTAGTTTCAACGAGATAATGTTCAGCATGTTGTTCCTGGCAGGCGTTGGCGCAGGCGGCATCTTCAGTGGCATGAACCCTGCTTACCGCGCCGCCGAGATCAGACATCACATACGTACGGCGGAGGTGAAGCTGTTTATCTGTGAGCCAGAGTTCCTCGAACCACTCATCTCAGTCCTCGAATCTGAGAAGCTCCCGGACTGGAGATCCAAGCTGTTCGTCTTTAACACGCGTCCTCAACAGGTTGTCCCACCCGGCTTCAGATCCTGGACGTGGTTGATGGAGCAAGGCACCTCGCACTGGGACACCATCCGCGACACGGAGACCCTGAAATCGACGGAGATCAGTCGCCTGACGACAAGCGGAACCACGGGTCCCCCGAAGTTCGCGATGCAGACGCATCACAACGGGACGAGCTACCATACCATGGTCACTCAGAACAGAGACATACCATGGGAACCGAGAATACTGAGTGTGTTGCCCAGTTTCCACGTCGCGACTGTCCCCGCTGTGCATGTGAGTCCTTTGCGAAGCGGAATGCAGATCTGGATCATGCGCCGGTTCGACCTGGAGGCTTACCTCGCCGCGATTGAACGCTATCAGATCACCGATCTGGGGATGGCACCGCCGCTTGTGATCGCGATCATTAACAGCCCGCTGACGAGCAAGTATAGTTTGAAGAGCGTGCGGCGGATCGGGTGCGGTGCGGCACCGCTTGATGCGGAGAGCCAGAACCGATTGCAGGCGATGTGCGCGGAGGACTGTGTGTTTACGCAGGTTTGGGGAATGACCGAAACCACATCCGCATTGTCGCTTTTCAGGTACCCGGAGATGGACCATACGGGGAGTGTAGGAAATTTGTTCTTGCCAGGGACGGACGTGAAGCTGATTAATGATGATGGGAAAGACATTACAGCATTTGATACGAGAGGAGAACTCTGCGTAAGAGGACCAACGGTGATTAAGGGCTATTTCAACAACCCGAAAGCGAATGCCGAGAATTGGGACAGTGAAGGATACTTCAAGACTGGCGATATTTTGTATTGCGATGGGAAGACGAGGAAGTGGTACATAGTTGATCGGAAGAAGGTGAGTGTTACCATCTCTTGTTTGAGCAACGCATGTACTGCGCCACAGAGAGCCGATAAGCGTCTAGTCGCCTCTCAAAGGCGCCTGGATCAACTTCCAGAATCCCGCTTCGCAGCCGGTCGGCGCCAACGCGATGATCGCAACCAATGCTAATTCCCCCGCCAGGAACTAATAAAAGTCCGCGGCTTCCAAGTCGCTCCGCCCGAACTCGAAGGCCTAATCCTCTCCCAGCCTTCCGTCGCAGACTGTGCCGTCATCGGCGTCCCAGGCCGCGACAAAGCGAAAGACGACGAGAAGCCACGCGCATACGTTGTGAAACAGCCTGGCTCGAAGCTGACAGAGGGGGATGTGAAGAGATTAGTGAGTGAGAATTTGGCGAGCTACAAGCGGTTGACAGGTGGGGTGGTTTTTGTGGATGAGGTGCCGAAGAGTCCGAGCGGGAAGATTTTGAAGAGGATTTTGAGAGAGTGGGCCGAGGCAGAAGCGGTAAAGGAGAAGAGAGGCTCGAAGTTATAGCCAGGGCGCGTGATGCCCATGCGGTGCTACAACGTGATGACGCCAGATTTAGTGGTCGTGGCGAGCGTCATGTCTCTTCACACCGTAACTAAAACATTCAGTGTGTTGCTGCTTACGGTCACACTTCAGCATGGTGGCTGGTTCGAACGGCCCACGATGGACCAGAGACAGTGATGCAACCAAGAAGTTCTGACTGACCTCGACGTTGTCTGCATCTACCTGTCGATTAGTTGTCGCGCAGCGTCGAGCAGATGGATCATGCCTATTGTAAGTTCCGATAGCTCACTTCCCACCACATAGACATTTGAGAAGGGCCTTGAAGATGGTCGAAATGATATCGCCTTGTCCGCCTTGCTGTTGCTGATGATGTTGCTGCTGGTAATGAGGTTGCTGTTGTTGATGATAACCTGGATACCCTGGCTGGCCTCCGTGGTGTTGGGGCTTCCCTCCGTATCCATAGTTGCCATGATATCCATCCCAGCTGTTGACAGCATTCATGTCGACGTTGCCGCCAGTCAAGTTGACGTAGATCCGCCCCTCGTTGGGCTCTGTATGATATTGCAGTCCCAGCTCTCGACACACTTGCTCAACCCTCGGCTTGATCTTTTGTATGTGTCCTGGGCTATGATTTCCCTTGCCAACAATCACATGCAGGTGCGTCTGGCCCGTAGTTTGGGCGTACTTAATTCTCTCTTCTAGAATATCTTCTGCTTCCTCCACGAATTGGCCGTGCAAGTCAATGGTGTCGGCGGGGACGCGATCCTGGGCGTTGTTTTCGCGAAAAATGAACTCAGAAGCTTGCTTGTTGTATTGTTCCATCTTTGCACCGTGGGCCTTCCCCTCGTTGGAAAGGGCTTTCGCAGCTGCTCCATCTCCACGGTTGTAGGCTTCTTTGGACCGCTCGAAGCAGTCGCCTCGCTTGCGAGCTTCTTGACGGGCTAGGTCACGTAGGCGGTCGTACTCTTCTTCGGCTTCGTGGGAATTGTCGTGGTTGAAGGCTAGAGTCTGGTCAGCAAGAGGTTAGGCTAGGCGTACGTAATGCGCCTACGTCTTGAGCCGACGTGCTTCATATGCGGCATGTCGTACGCCATGTTGCAGATCTAGATATTGAGTCCGCCGAAGATATGGTCAATGTTACATTAACGTGATAGGCCAAATCTGCAGCGAGTGGCAGTGCAAGCGAACGACAGGATCTCGTAAAACGATGTTCGACTATCGAGGTATGCGAGCTCTAGATCTTGGAGCCAAGTCGGATCTCACAACAGATCGGCGTTGTGAAGATCAGGTACGCATAGCGCGACTACGATCTTGGCATTGAACTCTGCTGGCCAAGTATATTTTGAGCAGAACCACTGGACTGATGTTGGAGGTGTCACAACGCGGGAGCTACTGCCCCCCCGCGTCGCCCACCAGGATGGCCAGCACTGTCATGAGAATAGCAATAAGAGGTCGCACCGCCGATGCCGGATGAGTAGCGTGCGAGGGCCAATCAAGATGTCGTGCGTTCCAATGGAACGCTTCGGCCTGGGCCATTGGTCAAATATAAAGTATGCTTAGTGATGTGCTCAGAGGCTGATGAAGGTTCAACAACCGCACAAGAGCCCGCCGGAGTTGCAGCGGCAAGCGCCTCTTCTCTAGCAGACGTGCTTGCTCGCCTCCGTCGGCTTCGGGCTTGAGACCAGGCTGGGAGCGGGGAGAAGCCTTGACTAGGGACGATCATCTAGAAAATACTCTTTCGTCCACAAGGTGGATCTAACAGATCATGTGCCGGAGACAATCGAAAGTGCTTCCTCGTTGACAGTCTCCGTCTCATCTGTTCCAAGGCGAGACAAAACATGGAGGAAGAGCCATGCTTCCGACGCTGCTCGACGATGAGGAGCGAACAGGCTGAAAATTGCTTTCCTCTCTGGTCTCAGCGGGGCAGCTTTGTAGGCAATTGGCCGTAGAGCAATCAACGAATGGAGCCATTGTGAGTCTTTGAGTTTGAAGATCAGCGAGCTTAACTCAATGGACATCTATTAGAGTTCTAGCTCGACCGCGTTGGCTTTTGGACCTTCAGATGATGAGCATGCAAACTGGGCGCAACATCCATCCCTGGAGTTTGGCAACGGCAATATGCGTTGTCGTATGGCCGATATCTCAGTGGTTCTCGAATCATACTCGAGGAGTGCTGGAAAGATCAGGCGCTATCTGTCAAAATCAGATTCCCTAATCCCGTCCTTCTGGTCAGGTCAAGCTACAAAGTGCTTAGCAAATTACGCCATGTCGCTAAGCAAGAAGTGGTGTTGGCAAGAAAATGAGTGGTGGAACAAGCTGCGGGGCTTTGCATTAGTGGGAGCCGGCACATCTCAAGCGATCCTTTGGCGGACACGAAACAAGATGATGAAGAGTGAATTCAGAGAAGCCCCTGAAACAAGAAGCGGGTGTTTCGCTTTCCGCGATGTTCTATCGAAGATCTACGGGCCGTTCGAGTCAAACACAGTTTTGCTTCCTTTGTAGCGCAGCTGAGGGTGTTTGTTTCCAGGTCCAATGACTTCATGATGTGTCGTCTCGGACGATCATGGTTTCGAAAAAGATGCGCAGAAGTGAATCTGATGGCTTGGTGGAGGATGGCCAGGATGGAAACTAGCGCAGCTCCACTGACCAGATAGGGGGCGGCGAGGGCGTCCATAGGCTAGCCATAGCTGGAGCTGGGCCTTCCTAGCACGAATGAAGGAGACACTTGGTGGGGACGATCTCCCCTGGAGTCGCCGTAACCGTCGGCACTAGCTGAGGATGCACTAGGTCGCCCACAGCAAGCACCCGGCCCTCATCCTCGTCTCTTCTCTCAGCTGCTACTAGTCCAACAAGTGTGCTTGTGTGTTTTTGCGTCCGCAATAACATCGACCATCCCAGTTCAAACTTTTCCCCGACCTTGGGAGTCTCCTGCATCTGTAACCGCGACCCTTGGCCCAAAAATTCTCTGACTGGACTAGGTGCCTGTGCCTTCGCCATTTGACCTCCTGGTAGAAGTTTTGCATCCCGACAACCATCCTGTCCACGATTTGAAGGAGCTAAAATCCGCCACTGAACTCTTCGAGTCTCGGTTGCTGTCGCATCCTTGCCGCAGTCCGCAGATTCAAGAGCGTGAGAAGCCAACTTCTCGGCTTTGGAAACTGCGCTGCGTATTTGATTGATACTGGTTGTCGATCACTTCCAAGGAAATCTCCTCCCCCCGAACCCTGGTCATTTCGCATTCCAGCCTCAAACTCCAGTGTGAGCGACTGTACCAAGACCTACATCTTCTGTACATTACACCCTTCATCCAGAGCATCTGTTAGTCCCTGCGTCCCGAGCAGCTGGTAAGTCGATCGGCAGGAGCTGCAACAAAGCGAACCCAAGCTCCTCGCCATCCACAACCACCTCATGCGGCACCAATGCTGATCTAGCTTCTAGTTGCTCTACTTATCACTACTTGCCACCTTCGATCCACCCTATCAACAAACTCAAGTCTTTCACAATGGGATGCGGTGCGAGTAAAGAGGACACAGCCGGCAAGGTGAGGAACGATGAAATCGAAAATCAGCTGAAGCGCGACAAGATGGCGCAGAGGAATGAGATCAAGATGCTCCTGCTCGGTCAGTCCACTCGCCAAAAGAAAGTCCGAACACTACTAACAAACTTCCAGGTGCGGGTGAATCTGGCAAATCGACAATCCTGAAGCAGATGAAGCTCATCCACGAGGGCGGTTACTCGAGAGACGAGCGGGAGTCATTCAAAGAGATCATCTACAGCAACACCGTGCAATCGATGCGAGTCATTCTCGAAGCTATGGAATCCCTCGAGCTACCTTTGGACGACCAACGTGCAGAGTATCACGTGCAGACAATCTTCATGCAACCGCCGCAGATTGAGGGTGATAGCCTGCCGCCCGAGGTTGGAGCCGCCATCAAAGCTCTCTGGCAAGATCCTGGTGTTCAAGAGTGCTTCAAGAGGTCAAGAGAATATCAATTGAACGATTCAGCTAGATAGTGAGTAGCGAAAGAGCCTGCTGTGAACAACAACTAACCATGGCAGCTATTTCGACTCAATTGACAGAATTGCCGCCCATGACTACTTACCCAACGACCAGGACGTCCTCAGATCGCGTGTCAAGACGACCGGTATCACCGAAACCACCTTCATCATTGGCGACCTCACCTATCGAATGTTCGATGTTGGCGGTCAAAGATCTGAACGCAAGAAGTGGATTCACTGCTTTGAAAATGTCACTACTATTCTTTTCCTGGTCGCCATCTCCGAGTACGACCAGCTACTCTTCGAAGACGAGACAGTCAATCGTATGCAGGAAGCCCTCACACTTTTCGACAGCATCTGCAACTCAAGATGGTTCATCAAGACCAGCATCATTCTGTTCTTGAACAAGATTGATCGCTTCAAGGAGAAGCTCCCGATCAGCCCCATGCAGAACTACTTCCCAGATTACGATGGTATAAACCCCAATAAGGTCTGTGAAGCCCATACGCTAATTCTTCCACAGGTGGTGCCGATTACGCCGCTGCTTGCGACTATATCCTCAACAGGTTTGTGTCGCTGAATCAAGCAGAGACCAAGCAGATCTACACCCACTTCACATGCGCCACCGATACAACGCAAATACGATTCGTCATGGGCGCAGTGAACGGTGAGCTAGTGAAGCCCCCTTGGTAGCTACATCTGCTAACATTCTGCAGACATCATCATTCAGGAGAATCTCCGAATGTGCGGTCTTATATAGACGGTCGTGCCACCCAGGTCTAAGAATCCGTACATGGTGCTCATGGAGGTCCCTGCTCATTTGTGACGAGCAGCCATCTAGACCATTAATTCGGATTAATCATGACACATCTAATCAGGCGTTACGGTAACCACCAGCTCGGGGCAGGATATCTGAACGATTTTCTTACTGTACTACTCATGCGGCTCGCCCTTGCGAATTTGATGAAGGGCTGTGAGGATATGCTGAGATACCAATTTCATTTCCGGATTCAGGATTTTGCATAAACAGGCACGGCATCGCGGAGACTGTGATTTAGTGTTCTTCTAAGTGGAAGGAAAGAAGCGAGATGGAGCGGGTGACGAGGACCAAGATCGATCAGACCATGAATTTTCACAATCTCCTCGAAGAGAGCAAGGGATTGTAGATTCACAAAGGCTAGAGCAACCCTAGAGATGGACTGCACCGGACAGACAAAAGCAAAGCAATGTCAGCAATCTCTGTACGTGAAATGAGATATCAAAATGAGATCCGATTTTGTCTGCAGGTGGATGCAATTTCCACGATCAATTCCGGCTTTCGACCTGCGGCCGTCTTTTCGTTTATAGCGTTGAAAAAGCTTACATCAAAGTGCTTGATGCCTGAGGCTGATCTTACACTACACTACCGGCATGGGAGGCTGAGCGACAAATAGGCCGAGGAAAGTGCTTGGGGCAACATGCAAAGCATCGATATTCAGACAATCTGCGCTAATCACAGCAATCTTGGATTCGTTGCGAGAGGCTGCAGCAAGCCGAAGATGCGAGTGCTATGGTATGGAAGAGCCCATACTTTCCACTTGTTTGAGATAGGGCCCAGTGTGACCCATCACGAGGAGTTTTCACCCAAAGGTATGGAAACCGTATTGGACGTGGAGTTCCCTAAATATCGTTTTTACACCAATTCCAAGTTCCAAGGACGAGGGAAGGCCTACCTTCCCTAAGCACCTGTCTGCCCTGGATTGCCACCAGCAGAATCACTTACTTCATTGTTCAATCTAAAAAGGTCCTTGGCGACTCGCCCTTGACAATGCAGGTAGTTTCGATAAGCGATATTAGCGATGACCCAGGTCTCTGAATCAATAAAGGCTTACGACTCAGCTTGTTAGACGCTCAGTTGAAATACCAATATTGGAGAGTGTCAACGACAGCCTTTTGATGTTGAGATCTCATCAAACTTACAAATGGCCGCAGATAATGGAACGCTTCGAGTTTCAAATTTGCTGTGGTCATATCCGGGTCAAGGCGTCTGAACTGCCGCCAGTTCTAGTCGAATCATGCTGACGGTCAAGAGTAACCAGCTCTATTCATATCGTTCCTCCTCTTGCGGTGCGCGGTCTACCTTGTGAGCAAGCATCAGGAGTCATTATCGCCAACAGTGACAACATGACATGACCTGGTTTGCGAAGTCAGCTACTGTTTGGGTCAACAAGTTTCATATTCCAGACATTGACATCAGTCACCTTGAATGTGCATTAAACTAACACTGACAACCAAGCGGCCGGGAATCTCTAAATGAAAGCTGCACTTAATAAAGGTGAAACATAGAGTGGTAACTTGTCTTTGAAAATGACAGTTGTTGCCTGATCTTTACAGACGGAATGAGAGAGCACAGCATGGTCAGGCGACACTATAGGCAGAATTGGCAACTTCACAATCTGTTCATCATCGAACCACCCTTACCAGCGCAGCACTGTGACTGAACCCAGACCAGGGTTTCTATGTTTTAAAGTCTTACAGGAGCCATCGCTCAGCAGCAAAGTGCTTAGCCCATGTGAGTATGGGGCAGCTGGACATATACCAATCCAGGCAGCTCAGTATCTAGTCTGAGAGGTCGATGATTTGAATCCTGTTAGCTTCATGATCTGTTTTCAATTTCCACCTTCGAAATCAACGGCGCGAAGGCCGCCATTAGCTACGTCGCTGCAGACTTGCGAGGGTATCGTGTACTAAAGTATCGCGACTCAAGTTCGACATTTCTGGTTCTTGGTCTCAACTTGAGGTACTGTCGAACCTAATTTCACCTCGTAATGCTCCCTCTCACCTTATCATGCATGATGATCTTGAATGACGGAATGCGAGCTTAGCAACGTTCAGCTCGACTCGTAATTTCACGGCAGAAAACGGGCTGTCCTTGGCGGCACAAGACAAATAAAAACTGCATCGTGCTCACCTGCCGCTTTTACCGGTCACTCACCCTTCCACCACCTTCAATGTATTACCCAGCTCGACATCATTGTCCCACAACTCAGGCAGCATGACCTTACCAACCTGTGTAATCGTCGCAGCAATAAAGCCCGAGAGACGTAGCAATAGAGGATTTTGACTGCGAGCCAATATCATTCAGTCAACGTCGACGTCTTTACCCGCGCTAGTGTCGAACGAGCCAGAGAATCCCCTTGGGTCACTCTGTTCCTGAAATGAGCGGTCGACTCTGACAGTCCAGGACGGTACCCCTATCTCTGGCTTTGCATCGCTCCGATGGCTGACCATTTGAATAGCGTATAGGTCGCGGCACTGTATAATTGCGAAGCATGTTTCCTCGTAGAGCAAGAGCTGCATAGGCTTTGTGTAGTCAGCAACGATCAGGTCTTTCATTCCGAGGATCGTATCAATCATTAGGTGACACCATACCAATTACTGCATAGTTTTTGTCGTGTGACTCAGTAGTTTCGAGTTGACGCCCGATCTCTAGTAGACGCACCATGTCCAACTCATGTTCGTGACTTCGTCGATAAAAACCGTGATCGCGAACAACAATATCGAACATTTGAGCACTGATTCTGCGCCCGAGCGACGATAAAAGTCTTGACGGCATGTTCAAGGCACCTTTGTAGCCGATCCACGTTGCAACAGCGAGCAGTCTGTTAAGATCAAAAGAAAAGCCAGCCCAGAGACAGGTGTTTTGAGGCGCCGTGTCTGCTTCTTGGAGTACCCACAGGCGGCTCAAAGGATGAGTAAGTGTGTGCGATTGTGGAGTTTCATGGTTGACCTATCGCAACCATTGGCACGAATAGAGCTGCAACAGGTCATCCGCATCTACACCTGAGGGTAATGGGGTTCGAGGAATCTGGTACACTACTTACCGGTCGTAAATTACATTTGACAACTTCGTTTCGTTATCTGTCTCTTGTCTCAGCTGGTCGTAGACCGTCGCGACACTTTAAAGAGCGGCTTGAGCCTCCCTGCTGTCCATCATTTCGCCCAAGAACACCAAATTTCCGCACGACTTTGCATAAATCTCGGCCATCGTGGCAACCTGGAGCCCGCGTTCTTCGACATCATGCTGATTAATGCATATTGCATCTATCCGGATCACTCTGGTACGCTCGAGCGTTTGCAATGACCTAAGAGCTCTCCCAGTTGTCGCTGGCACAGAGACAATCATGTCGTCTAGTTAAACATGCGCGCAGTCCAATGGGCGCCCATACGAAAATGAGACCATCTCATATTACAGCCTTGCGTTTTATCCACAGATGAGTATGCCGCAACGAGCAATGTAGCATATCATCTCCTTATCCGGCGTACAGATGAAGGAGGCGAATCTCCTTGCTCCCAATTACTGCCATCGGGAGAGCAATATTGCTAGTGTCCGACCGGAGAATTTGACATGGTTTAAGGAATCGGAAGAGAATTTGCAAACATCGAGGTGAGCGCGATGCAGTTTTTCGTTATCTTGATCCAAAATATGTACTGCCCTAATTCTGCGAAGGACGTTCCCATCCAGAAAGTGTTCTACTCGACCTACTAGCCTTGATTTTCATTAGCACACCACTTACACAAATGTTGCGCAAGAGCATGGAAAAATTATGGGCTAACTGATTTTTCGTCTGAGCTAACCTGTGGCCTCACCAAGAAGATAGTCTAGTCTGTACTTCGGGCTAAACACATGTTTTCATATTGTCCCAGGCCAGAAGTTGGACTAGACCATTTACCGTCGAAATAGTCGATACCGGATCGAACGCGTAGAATCTCGACTGCCTACTGTACCTGAGCGCTTCCACAAAGCTTCATTCGTGCTGGTAGAGGGATTCATCCAGGTCGCAAGGTTTTGGTTGCGGCGTAGTAGTCTTCTATTTCGCTAGACCCCGCTTTCTATGGGGTTAACGTGTTCGTAGATCAGTGTTACGACTTGGCCGTTCTGCGACCATTATCACCAACACAGATGGAAGGTATGACGAATATCACGTGAGTTCCGAAAGGGGAAGTACCCGGATAGATAGTAAGATGGAGATGACCTTACCACCTTACTAACTAACTACACTATGTTTCCTAGTATTACTATATAGATTACGAGTCTCCTATGTTTATAAGACTTACGTAGTTAACTTAAGTATATAATCCGATACTTAATCGAGTTCCTACGAACCTCTATCCTAGTTATACTATATCTCCCTTTCCTTAAAAGACCTAACTCTATAGGCCGTAACACCTCGTTATAGACGGTTTATAATACTTTAACTACCCTTAATAGGAATATAGGATACGAATTAGCTTATAACTAGCTCTCGCCCTATCTTACTAACGAATAAACTTACTAAGGACTTCGCTAGCCTTAATTTATTATTACGAAGTATTACTAGCACTAAAACTATAGTACCTATAGTTATAGAAGCTATAAAGGTTAAGGACGACGTTAAGGTTAACTTCTTCTACGAAGATAGGGCTAAGCTTAGGGCTTACCTAATCTAAGTAAAGTTAGCTTTTAACCTTAACCCTACTAAGTTCCTAAATATAACTACTAGAGTTATCTATACTACTACTTTCCTTTAAGGCTTAACCTTTACTTAGTTTAAACTATATTTAACTTAATACCTAGAACCTAACGACCTTAAAAATAATAAGATAAAGAGTATCTTTAAGGACTTTAATAAGTATAAAAATAAACTTAAATAGGTGTTTAGAACTATAAATAAGGAAAGAGCTATTATAAGAACTATTTATTAACTTAAGTAACGAGGCTCTACCGCTTAGTACTAGTCTTAATTTTAATAGATCGCTACTAAACTAAACTAGAATAATAAGGTATATACTATTACTTTCTATAACGAGTTAAGTAATACGGTAAAAGATAAAATAATACTAGCTCTACTAAAAGAATATAAGAATCTAGTAGACTAAGCTATCTTACTTAATAACTAACTCTACGAACGCTATATAGAAAAGAAAGAACTCTATAAAGGGCTAAGATATATAGGTAATAAGAGTTAGAAACGCGACTATAGGGACTCTATAAACCTAAACTTAATAAATAAGAGACGATCTTTAAAGTTAAATAAGTCTTAAACTAAGAAAGAATATAATAGAAAAACTAAGAGAGAGAGATATAAAAGGGAAAACCTATACTATAATTATAGAAAATCCGGATATTAAGCTAAGGAGTATAATACCTAGCTATAAGGACTATATATAATAAGCGATAATATAGCCGGTATAGTAGTAAAAAAGATCGATACTACTATTAAGACCTATAAAATCTAAAGAGATCTAGGTATATATTACGACTTAGCCGCTCTACGACTACCTATATAATCCTTCTAAGGAAGAGGAAGGTATAGCGGCTGTTATATAATTACCTAAAGAAGAAACGCTTAAATAGGTAGTAAGATAAGAAGCGACCTTACTATTTTACTAACTAACTATACTATATTTTCTAACGTAGAATAAGGGAACTACTATATAGATTACGAATCTTCTATATTTATAGACTCGCGTAGTTAACTTAAGTATATAATCTAATACTTAATCTATTCTTATAAACCTCTATTCTAGTTATACTATATCCCCTTTCCTTAAAAGACCTAACCTAGTAGGCCGTAATACCTAATTATAGACGGTTTATAATACTTTAACTACCCTTAATAGGAATATAAGATACGAATTAGTTAATAACTAGCTCTCGCCTTACCTTACTAATAGATAAACTTTCTAAGGACTTTACTAGCCTTAATTTATCGTTATAAAGTATTACTAGTACTAAGACTATAGTACTTATAGTTATAGAAGCTATAAAGGTTAAGAACGACGTTAAAGTTAACTTCTTTTATAGAGATAAGGCTAAGCTTAGGGCTTACCTAATCTAGGTAAAGTTAGCTTTTAACCTTAACTCTACTAGGTTCTTAAATATAACTACTAAGGTTATTTATACTACTACTTTCCTTTAAGGCTTAGCCTTTACTTAGTTTAAACTATATCTAACCTAATACCTTAGACCTAATAATCTTAAAGATAATAAGATAAAGAGTATCTTTAAGGACTTTAATAAGTATAAGAATAAACTTAAATAGGTATTTAGAACTATAGATAAGGAACGAGCTACTATAAGAACTATTTATTAACTTAAGTAATAAGGCTTTACCGTTTAGTACTAGTCTTAATTTTAATAGATCGCTACTAGACTAGACTAGAATAACGAGGTATATATCGCTACTTTCTATAACGAGTTAAGTAATACGGTAAAAGATAAGATAATACTAGCTCTATTAAAAGAATATAAGAATCTAATAAACTAAGCTATCTTACTTAATAAACGGCTCTATAAATACCGTATAAAAAAGAAAGAACTCTATAGAGAACTAAAATATATAGGTAATAAGAGTTAAAAACGTAACTATAAAGACCCTATAAACTTAGACTTAATAAATAAAGAACGATCTTTAAAGTTAAATAAGTCTTAAACTAAAAAAGGATATAAAAGAAAAACTAAAAGAGAGAGATATAGAAGGAAAAACCTATACTATAATTACGAAAAATTCGGATATCAAGCTATAGTATATAATACCTAGCTATAAGAACTATATATAATAAGCGATAATATAGCCGGTATAATAGTAAAAAAGGCTAATACTACTATTAAGACCTATAAGACCTAAGGAGGTTTAGGTATAGTATAAAAAAAGGGGCTAAGGGAACTTTATAAAGAGGAGAATACCCTTAAAATAACTTAAGAGATAGTTATTAAAGAAAAACTAGCTATTAATAAATATATAAGACTATACTAGTTAGCTTACTATAACGACTCTTACCCTATCTACTATAAAGGAAAAGATAGAAGTAGGTAGTTTCCTTAAGAACTAAAGCGTAAGAGAAAAAATAGGAAATAAAAGAAACTCTAGGAAACCCTAGCTATAATAGAAGCCTAAGAAGACTCTAAAACTAATAAAGAGGTAGAAAAAGAAAGCGATTTAAAAGAAGAAATTAAGTTTATAATAATCTACGCTATACCGAACTTCTTTATTATTATTACTCCTTACTAGGAAGTATAACTATATATAAGAGAGAACTACGAATAGAATAGATAATATATATATCTAATATTTAACCTATAGATACTATTAAAAGAATATCTATAATTAATAAAGCTACGATTTTATAAAAAAACTAAGTACTTATACTCTAGCGACCCTTATATATACTAAGAAAATAACTATAAAATAGAAGAAATAGAGCTACTTAAGAAAGTAAAATAAGCGATATAGGGAGGATAAGAGTATAAGGTATAGAATCTATACCTTAGTACCTTAGTCGCTATACTTAATAAAAGAGAATATACTAAATACCTATTAAGGAACTTTAAGTATAACGATATTAATTATTTAAACTACTATTTAACTTACTATTATCGCTTTAATATTAACCCTAAATACCCCTATTTCGGAATTCTCTTAAGACTCTATAACTAGCTTATAGAATAAAGATATACTTATAAGAGAACGAACTATTAGAAGTTAAAAACGTATATTTACTTAATAAAAAACGAATAGAGAATAGCTATTAGAGGTATAACTATTCTTTAGTAACGCCTTAAGAGTTAAATATACTAAGTACTAACTTAATAACTTACCTAGTCCTTATAGCTAAACTAAAAGGAGAGCTAGTAAAGATAATAGTAAACTTAGAAGTAAATTATAGCTACGTATCTATATAAATAGGATAAAAGCTAGTAAAGTTTAAAAGAAAGAAAGACCGATCGTACCCGCTAATAGTAGCGGATAGAACGCCTATTAATTACGAAGACGATTAGATTAGAAATAAGCTACGAGAAATACGACTTAATATTAGGAACTACGAAGAAATAATATTACTAGATATTACTAGTATTAAATATAATATTATCCTAAGAATAAAATAGCTAGGATAATATAACCTTAAGATAAATTAAAAGGCGCGAATTTTTAAATTTTCTAATTATAGTTATAAGAACGCGGAAGGTTAATTACCTTTAAATATACTATTCGCTAAGGCGATTTAAGTGCGATCGTAGGATCGGATACTAGCTAGTACTAGCGAAAAGCTACTCTTAGAATACTAAGATTTTAAGAATCTATTTAAAGAGAGAGAAGGAGAGGCTACTTTATCTAAATATAAGCCTTAGAACTACGAGATACTTATTAAAGATAGTAAGACTCCGAACTATTATAATAAGCTAATACCTCTCTTAGAGAAAGAGGAAGACTTTCTTAAAGACTATATTAAAAAATACCTCGCGAAAGGGTTTATACGACCTTCTAAATCGTTAATAGCGTATAGTATACTATTTACGCTAAAGAAAAACGGAGAACTTAGACCTTATATCGATTATTAAAAGCTTAATATAATTATAAAGAAGAATTACTACTCGCTACTACGGATTAATAAACTATAAGATTAACTCTTAAAAGCTAAATAGTTTACTATAATTGATATTAGGGACGCTTACTATTAAATACGTATAAAGAAAGATAAAGAATAGAAAATAGCCTTTAAAACTAAATAGAGGCTCTATAAGTATTAGGTAATACCCTTTAAACTAACTAATATACTAGCTACGTTTTAAGAACTTATTAATAATACTTTTAGAGAATATCTAAATATATTTTATTTAGTATACCTAAACGATATACTAGTATTTTCTAAGACTTATAAGGAATATATATAATATATTAAAAAGGTATTATAAAAGCTTCGCGAAAAGAATCTTTTAATTAAACTTAGTAAATATAAGTTTTATAAATATAGTATTAGCTTCCTAGGCTATACTATAATAGAATACGGACTCGGGCTAAACCTAAAGAAAATTAAGTTTATAAAGGAATAGCTAAGACTAACTAATATTAAAGACGTTTAGGTATTCTTAGAAATAATAAATTACTACTAAAGGTTTATTAAGGGATTTTTAAGAATAGCGGCCCCCCTTATAGCGTTAATAAGAAAAGATATAGCTTTTACTTAGAGAAGAAATAAGGATAAAGCCTTTAAGAAGCTAGTATAGCGATTAGTTATTACGCTAATTCTCGTAATCTTCTACCTAAAAAGAGAGATTATTCTAGAAACGGATATATTAGACTATATTATAAGGGTATACTTAAATTAAAAGGGAAATAACGGTAAATAAAGAATAGTAGCTTATTACTTAAGAAAAATAATAGAACTCGAGCTAAATTATAATATTTATAATAAAAAACTACTAGCTATTATTAAAGTACTAAGAGAATAAAGAGTATATTTTAAGAGATTTAAATATCTAGTATAGATATATATTAACTATAAGAACCTTCTCTATTAGACGATAATAAAGTAATTAAATTAAAGATAAGTTAAATAGATAGAAGTACTAGCCTTTTATTCGTTCTAAATATATTATATTTAAGGAATCGAAAATATAAGAGTAAACGCTTTAAGCCGAAGACCGGACTATAAGAAAGAAACTAAACTAAAAAAAGCCTTAATACTATATTTATAATAAAATGAATTTATTTATTACTAGCTATCTTAAGAAATACTAGTATACGTTAATATTACTCTAATAAAAGAGTAAAAGAAATAAGTTATATAAGATAGGTATAAGCTAAGAATAGTAGAATACCTTAGTATTAATAAAATATTAAAGCTAATTATAAGGGACTTCTAATAGTAAGGAATAAGAAAGTAAGTAAAAGAATATATAAGGAATTATAATATCTATACTAGAATAAAGGCGGCGAGATATAAATCTTATAAGAAACTATAGGTACTTATACTACTAATAGAAGCTTAAAAGAAAGTTATAATAAACTTTATAGAACCTCTACTAGTATCTAAAGACTCTATAATAAGGAATAAGTACGATATAATCTATATTATTATAGATAGATTAATAAAGTATATATACTTTATACTAATTATAATAAAAATAACCGTAAAAGAACTAGCGTATATATTTATAAGATATATATTTTTATTTTATAAAATACCGACTAAGTTAGTTATAAATAAAGATAAGATATTCTAATTAAAATTCTAGTAGTCTATAATAAACTAAATAAGAATAAAAAATAAGCTATTAATAGCGTTTTACTTATAAATTAATAGTTAGATAGAAAGAACTAACTAAATATTAGAGTAATATCTAAGAGTATATATTAACTATTAGTAAAATAATTAAGTTAAACTATTACTACTAGCGTAAATATCCTATAATAATTTAAAAGCTATTACTAGAATATTATTATTTTATACTAATTACGAAATACACCCGAATATATATAGTAAACTATAAAATATAAAACCTAAAGTAGAAAGAGCTATAATTAAAGTATAGAATTTAAAGAAATTATATAAACTACTTAATAAAGAACTATAAAAAATTATAGAAAAAATAATAAAAAAGGTAAATAAAGAAATATTTAAGGAACTAGACTTTTAGAAAAGAGAGAAAATCTATCTTATTTAAAAAAATATAAAAACTAAAAGACTAAGTAAAAAACTAGATTATAAGAAGTTAGAACTATTTAAGATTAATAAGAAAATAGAACTAATAACCTATAAACTCTAGCTACTAGTAGATATAAAGATATATCTAGTTTTTTATAAATTACTTCTTAAAAAGGCTTCCTAAAAAACTAGTATCGTTAAGATAATACCTATAAACCTTAAAAACTCTAAGTTTTATAATATTAAAGCTATCCTTAATACTAAGAAAATAAAAAGAAAAATATACTATCTAATTAAATAGTTAGAATACGACTTATTAGAAAATATATAAGAGCTAAGAAAGAATCTCTTACTAGAAATACTAAGGGCCTTTATAAAATAACCTAGAAAGAAATAGCTACCTTTAGCTACTACTCTATATAACTTCTAATACGATAGATATTAGGTATACGCGTACGATAAATACCTAACTATAAGAAAAAGACCTAAATAAGCCTTAAATATTAAGTTAAAAGGGCTATAGCTATAGTATTTTACCCTAGTTAAGCTACTAAATATAGAACCTATAGTTTAGCTAAGATATATTATTATCACCTAAGATAATCTTCTACCCCTTAAATATCTTCTTAAAAATACTTAGTATAAGTATTTTACGTTTTAATATCCTATTTATTTAATTATCTAGCTTAGTAATTAACTCTTTAATTTTAGCTTACTTCTTCTCGGCCTTAGCTAGCGCCTATTAAGCCTTTAGTATTACCTTACGTAATCTTATAACCTCTAATAACTTTTAGTAACGTTTCTTTTACTTTACCTTTTTTAGCTCTTCTACTTTTCGTAACTTCTCTAAGGAAAAAGTTTTATTATACTTTCGGTAGTTTAGTATATACTTAGCGCACTTTACTAACTACTTTTAAGAATAATAATACTCGGCGCTCGCGTTAATATACGAGGTATATAATATTATAGCCTTAACGTTTAGCGAAATAATATATAACGTAAGCTTATAATCGCGATTCGACTTTAATTTCTTAGGTTTTAATAATAAGGGCTTACGCTTTTATTTACTAAAGACCTTCTATATAGTTAGCTATAGGGAAGAGAAATAATAGGTAGCAGCGGATAACTTACTATTTATATACTTACGCGGACGTAATTAGACTAGAGAGGAGAAACTATTACGATTTAGCCGCTCTATAACTACCTATATAATCCTCTTAAGAAAGGGGAAGGTATAGCGGCTACTATATAATTACCTAAAGAAGAAATACTTAAATAAGTAGTAAGATAGGAAGCGACTTTACTATCTTATTAACTAACTATACTATATTTCTTAACGTAGAATAAGGGAACTACTATATAGATTACGAATCTCCTATATTTATAGACTTACGTAGTTAACTTAAGTATATAATTTAATACTTAATTTATTTCTATAAACCTCTATTCTAGTTATACTATATCCCCTTTTCTTAAAAGACCTAATCTAGTAGGCTATAATACCTAATTATAAACGGTTTATAATAGTATAGTATAGAAAAAGGGGCTAAAGGAACCCTATAAGAAAGAGAATACTCTTAAAATAACTCGAGAAATAGTTATTAGAGAAAAACTAGCTATTAATAAATATATAGGACTATATTAGTTAGCTTACTATAATAACTCTTACCCTATCTATTATAAAGGAAAAGATAAAAGTAGATAGTTTCCTTAAGAACTAAAGCGTAGGAGGAAGAATAGGAAGTAAAAGGGATACTAGGAAACTCTAGCTATAATAGAAGCCTAAGAAAACCCTAAAACTAACGAAGAGGTAGAAAAAGAAAGTAACTTAAAAGAAGAAATTAAGTTTATAATAATTTATATTATACTAGACTTCTTTATTATTATTACTTCTTATTAGGAAGTATAACTATATATAAGAGAGAACTATAAATAAAATAGATAATATATATACCCGATATTTAACTTATAGATACTATTAAAAGAATATTTATAATTAATAAAGCTACGATTCTATAGAAAATTTAAGTACTCGTACTTTAGCGACTCTTATATATACTAAGGAAATAACTATAAAGTAGAAGAAATAAAGCTACTTAAAGAAGTAGAATAAGCGATATAAAAAGAATAAGAGTATAAGGTATAAAACCTATACCTTAGTACCTTAGTCGCTATACTTAATAAAAGAGAATATACTAAATACCTATTAGGGAATTTTAAGTACGATAATATTAATTATTTAAATTACTACTTAACTTATTACTATCGCTTTAACGTTAATCTTAAATACTCTTATTTCGGAATTTTCTCGGAACTCTATAATTAGCTTATAGAATAGGGATATACCTATAAAAGAACGAATTATTAGGAGCTAAAAACGTATATTTACTTTATAAAAAACGAATAGAGAATAGCTATTAGAGATATAACTATTCTTTAGTAACGCCTTAAGAGTTAAATATATTAAGTACTAACCTAATAACTTGTTTAGTTCTTATAGTTAAACTAAAAGGAGAGCTAGTAAAGGTAATAGTAGACTTAGGAATAAATTATAGCTACGTATCTATATAAATAGGATAAAAGCTAGTAAAGTTTAAAAGAAAGAAAGATCAATCGTATTCGCTAATAGTAGTAGATAGAACGCCTATTAATTATAAAGACGATTAAATTAGAAATAAGCTATAAGAAATACGGCTTAATATTAAAAACTATAAAGAAATAATATTATTAAATATTATTAGTATTAAATATAATATTATTTTAGAAATAAAATAACTAGAATAATATAATCTTAAGATAAATTAGAAGGCGCGAATTCTTAAATTTCCTAATTATAATTATAAGAACGCGAAAGGCCGATTATCTTTAAATATACTATTCGCTAAGGCGATTTAGGTGCGACTATAGGGCTAAATACTAGCTAGTATTAGCGAAGAGCTACCCTTAAAATATTAAGATTTTAAGAATTTATTTAAAAAGAGAGAAGAAGAGGCTACTCTATCTAAATATAAGCCTTAGGATTATAAGATTCCTATTAAAGATAGTAAGATTCTAAACTATTATAATAGACTAATACCTCTCTTAAAGAAAGAGAAAGACTTTCTTAAAGACTATATTAAGAAATACCTCGCGAAAGAATTTATATAACCTTCTAAATTATTAATAGCGTATAGCGTACTATTTATACTAAAGAAGAACGAAGGACTTAAACCTTATATTAACTATTAAAAGCTTAATACGATTATAAGAAAAAATCGCTACTCGCTATTATAAATTAACGAATTATAAGACCGACTTTTAAAAGCTAAATAGTTTACTATAATTAATATTAGAGACGCTTACTATCGAATATATATAAAGAAAGATAAGGAATAAAAGATAATCTTTAAAACTAAATAAAGGCTCTATAAGTATTAGGTAATACCCTTTAAATTAATAAATATATTAGCTATATTCTAAGAACTTATTAATAATACTCTTAAAGAATATTTAAATATATTTTATTTAGTATATTTAAATAATATACTAGTATTTTCTAAAACCTATAAGGAATATATATAATATATTAAAAAGGTATTATAAAAGCTTCGCGAAAAGGATCTTTTAATAAAACTTAGTAAATATAAGTTTTATAAATATAGTATTAGCTTTCTAGGCTATATTATAACGGAATACGAACTTAGACTAAACCTAAAGAAAATTAAGTTTATAAAGGAATAACTAAAACTAACTAACGTTAAGGATATTTAGGCCTTTCTAGGAATAATAAACTACTATTAAAGGTTTATTAAGGAATTCTTAGGAATAGCGGCTCCTCTTATAGCGTTAATACGAAAAGACGTAACCTTTACCTAGGAAAAAAACGAGAATAAAGCCTTTAAGAAGCTAGTATAGCGATTAGTTATTATACTAATCCTTATAATCTTTAACCTAAAAAGGAAGATTATTTTAAAAACAGATATATTAAACTATATTATAAGGGTATACTTAAATTAAAAAGGGAATAATAATAAATAAAGAATAGTAGCTTATTATTTAAGAAAAATAATAGAACCCGAGCTAAACTATAATATTTATAATAAAGAGCTATTAGCTATTATTAAGGTACTAAAAAAATAAAAAGTATATCTTAAGGGATTTAGATACCTAGTATAAATATATATTAACTATAAGAACCTTCTCTATTAGATAATAATAAAGTAATTAAATTAAAAATAAGTTAAATAAGCTAAAGTACTAGCCTTTTATTTATTTTAAATATACTATATCTAAGGAATCGAAAATATAAGAGTAAACGCTTTAAGCCGAAAACTAAACTATAAGAAAGAAACTAAACTAGGAAAAGCCTTAATATTATATTTATAATAAAATAAGCTTATCTATTACTAGCTACTATAAGAAATACTAGTATACGTTAATATTACCTTAATAGAAGAATAAAAGAAATAGGTTATATAAGATAGGTATAAGCTAAGAATAGTAAAATACCTTAATATTAATAAAATATTAAAGCTAATTATAAGGGATTTCTAATAGTAAGGAATAAGAAAGTAAGTAAAAGAATATATAAGGAATTATAATATCTACGCTAGAATAAAAGCGGTAAGATATAAACCTTATAAGAAGCTATAGGTACTTATACTACTAATAGAAGTATAAAAGAAAGTTATAATAGACTTTATAGAACCTCTACTAGTATTTAAAGACTCTATAGTAAGAAATAAATACGATATAATTTATATTATTATAGATAAATTAATAAAGTATATATACTTTATACTAATTATAATAAGAATAACCGTAGAAGAACTAGCGTATATATTTATAAGATATATATTTTTATCTTATAAGATACCGACTAAGCTAGTTATAAATAGAAATAAGATATTCTAATTAAAATTCTAGTAGTTTATAATAGACTAAATAAAAATAAAAAATAAGCTATTAATAGCGTTTTACTTATAAATTAATAGTTAGATAAAAAGAACTAACTAGATATTAGAGTAATATCTAAGGGTATATATTAACTATTAGTAAAATAATTAGGTTAAACTATTACTACTAGCGTAAATATTCTATAATAATTTAAAAGCTATTATTAGAATATTACTATTCTATACTAATTATAGAATATACTTAAATATATATAGTAAACTATAAAATATAAAACCTAAAGTAGAAAGAGCTATAATAAAAGTATAAAACTTAAAGAAATTATATAAACTACTTAATAAAGAACTATAGAAAATTATAAAAAAAATAATAAAAAAGGTAAATAAAGAAAGATTTAAGGGATTAAACTTTTAAAAGAGAGAGAAAGTCTACCTTATTCGAAAAAATATAAAAACTAAAAGACTAAGCGAAAAACTAAACTATAAAAAGTTAGGACTATTTAAAATCGATAAGAAAATAGAATTAGTAACCTATAAACTCTAGCTATTAGTAAATATAAAGATATACTTAGTCTTTTATAAATTACTTCTTAAAAAAGCTTCTTAAAAAACCGATATCGTTAAGATAATACCTATAGACCTTAAGAACTCTAAGTTTTATAATATTAAAGCTATCCTTAATACTAAGAAAATAAAAGAAAAAATATATTACTTAATTAAATAGTTAGAATACGACTTATTAGAAAATATATAGAAACTAAGAGAAAATCTCTTACTAGAGACACTAAGGGTCTTTATAAAATAACCTAAGAAGAAATAGCCGCCTTTAGTAGCTACTCTCTACGACTTTAGATATAATAGGTATTAGGAATACGTATATAATAAATATTTAATTATAAGAGAGAGATTTAAATAGGTCTTAAATACCGAGCCGTACGAGAATTAAGAGAACTATAATTATAGTATCTTACTTTAGTTAAGTTATTAAACGTAGAGCCTATAGTCTAGCTAGAATATATTATTATCGCCTAGGGTAATCTTTTACTTCTCGGGTACCTTCTTAAAAACACTTAGCGCGAGTATTTCGCGTTTTAGTATCCTATTTATCCTGTTATTTAGCTTAGCGATTAACTCTTCGATTCTAGCCTACTCCTACTTAGCCGCGGCTAAGGCCGCCTATAACCTCGTAATTTCTAATAACTTTTAGCGACGTTTCTTTTACTCCGCCTTTTTTAGCTCCCCTACTTTTCGTAACTCTTTTAAGGAGAATATTTTATTATACTTCTAGTGATTTAATATATACTTAGTATACTTTATTAATTACTCTTAAGAATAGTAATACTTAATACTCGCGTTAATATACGGAGTATATAATACTATAGCCTTAACGTCTAACGAAATAATATATAACGTAAGCTTACGATTACGATTCGACTTTAATTTCTTAGGTTTTAACGATAAAGGCTTACGTTTTCGTTTACTAAGGACCTTCTATATAATTAGCTATAGGAAGGAGAGAAATAATAGTAATAGCGGATAACTCACTATTTATATACTTACGTGGACGTAATTAGGCTAAGAAGGGGAAAGTATTACGACTTAGCCGTTCTACGACTATTATTACTAATATAGATAGAAGGTATAACGAACATTACGTGAGTTCCGAAAGGGGAAGTACCCGGATAGATAGTAAGATAGAGATAACCTTACTACCTTACTAACTAACTATACTATATTTCCTAGTACGGAAAGAAGGAACTACTATATAGATCACGAGTCTCCTATATTTATAAGACTCACATAGTTAACTTAAGTATATAATCCGATACTTAATCGAGTTCCTACGAACCTCTGTCCTAGTTATACTATATCCCCCTTTCCTTAAAAGACCTAACTCCGTAGGCCGTAACACCTCGTCGTGGACGGTTTATAACAATCAGCTGTCGGTAAATACATAGTATAATGCCTTAAGGACTAATTCCCTATCCTCTCCAGTCTTTTATAGCTCGTAAATTTATTCTTCGAGACCTCTAAGTAGTAGGCTTACTACGGACGCGTGTCTTAAAAGTCCCTATCTAGCGTCAAAGATTAGATGTTGCCAGTAGATCGCTCGTATTAGCTTTCAGGAAACAACAGGCTGTTAACGAAGTTGCCGTATCAGCGGCGCCGAGCAGAACTCCGCAATGCTTACAGTTGCCCCAAGATCGTCCTCCTCGCCAGGAACAGGAGGTCTGCTTCCTGCTGTATTAAATGATAAGGTCTCAGCAGAGCATTACAGACAAGCTAAATCAAATAGGACAGGCTATCGTTTTAGGAATTTAACGCTAGACATGGACTTTTAGGACACGCCTCCGTACTTGTGCAGTCTTGTTGGCCAATTCAGCTTGCGCACGTCAGCGCAGACCGGCAAAGGGTCACCGTTCAGCAGGAGACTGGTGCCACATGAGGGTGTTGGGGGCTCGAAAACCTGCGCACCACGGTGAGCGTCGGGTGAGGCTGGTCTCTCGCAAGGTTGAGCCGGCGTTGAGCCAGAGCGGCATCTACAGTACCTTTCATTAGTCTGAATGTGAATTCGATTTCAGAGCAAAAACGCGCTTTTTCAAAGCATTCTATAGACTTTTGCTGAGAGGCGGGCCCCTCTTTTTTTGCTTTCAGTACGCTCATTAGTTAATACTTAAGAGACTCATCTTCTTAAACTTCTTCTTTACATCTTACCTCTTATATAGTAACGCGTCGAAATTAAGAGGTCCGAATTTCATCGGCCTTAGCGCGATTTTGTATGGGTAAACTCTAAATTTCCGAACCTCTTACTTTTAAATACCTCCTAACCATTAAGTACGTATCTGAATAAAGATTTATCGCGTATCTGAATACAGAATCGGTTAATTAACACATCCATAGTATAAAAATCATATACTACCGCCTAGCGAAAGTCTACAGGGCGTTCTTTAGAAACGCGTTTCGCCCTGAAATTCGTATCACATTCAGACTAATGACGCAGTACTGTAATTACCCAGGCCCAGATCAGAAGTGAGGTCGATGCAGCTTTCCTGCATCTTGGCAAGGACATTGAGAAAACAACAGGGAAGGTCATCGATCGCAGCTCGATTAGCTCAACAAATGACCTTTGTGCTCGTGCGTTAACATATTTGGCGGCGTCTAAATTATCACGTGATGGAATCAGAAGGTGCATACTATTTAAAGTTACAAACCTAGCTTCATCTTTCGATCTTACGACGACAACAGGCCCGGAAGAACAATATCAATCAATTGCCTGCACCTGACATAAACTGTACCAAGACATGTACGTGAGCTCGTGTCCTGTGAGATCAGCTTTCAGCACAAAGGTGCCAATGCCTCCTAGAAGCCGTTGTACTCAATTGCCAACTACGTACCGCCAGTGTAAGTCCACGGGAAATCTATAAGCATAGTGCGACGTATTTGTGATTGCAATTCCGCTCCCCGTCCTTATCGGTGGATGGGTTTGTAGTTGTGGACGCACACGCAGCACCATATCAAAGGCGTGAATGTCATGACGCTACGCATTGGTGATGTCGAAGAGTCGCTAGCATTTAGTTGCCAGAAAGAATCATTCATAAAGCCGATGGCAAACTTGTAATCATCAGCGGTACGACATAGCAGTCGTGCATATGAACACTGTGAGGCTTGACAGAGCGATCGGGCATCGTAGAATTCTCATTGTTGGTAAGTACTACCGATTTCGATCGATGCGGCTTGCTGCAAGATCTCGCAGCCAGGGAATTGATGAAGGTGGTTGGACATCTAAAATAGTGACCTTGAAATAGATTCCGCATTCATGGATACCGGCGGAGATTCTTCCTGAAAGGTAGGATGATGGCTTTTCAATCACGCCCAGAGTGAGGCTGCTTAGAATGCCGAAGCACCACCGCTCAGGGGTCAAAAGCAGATGGACATGCCTCGTGTCACTAACAACGGACGGTGGTCATGCATCTTTCGTGAAGCGCCTGCTGCTGGCTGCGTTGCAACCTAGTCTGGCTGCCCCAGAAATAATGTTTGATAGTGCCTGGTGGAGTGATCGCGTATCTTGAACACAACCTTATGAAAAACGCAGACGACTTACTTCACAATAGAGCAAGATTGACTTCTCAGTACGTCTGAAGAGGGAGAATGTTCCGTGCATGTCCTGCCACTCGGACCGGAAATAGGTCCCGGGACTCTAGCGAATTTCTTGACTAGACTTTGACGATGAGACCGCGACTCTCCTAGTTCGACTACAATGTTTCGACGCCTTTCTCGGCAAAGACTTAGACATCATGATAAATCACGAGGGTCATGCTCAAGATTCTCGACCTTTCAGGACAACCTCTCGGCTCAAAAGTAACCTTGCAAGGAAGTCGGTCGCTAGAGACCGCGAAAAAAGTTTGCTTTTCAAAAACCTGCGAACGTTCAGCAGTAAAGTTCTTCGCAGCAAGGTCGAAGGATGTATCCTGCAAGATCTCGAGTGGGGAATGGAAAACAGAAATCAAGCCTCTTAAGTCCATCTGTCTACAGTCTGATGCAAAATCTCGTCTTCCTCTTCAGGTCAGGCCAAGACCGCAGTTCATGTACGAAGCCAAAGCTTCGACGAATCATTTGCCAGAGTTGCTCAGGTCCGTAGTGGGTGGCCCTAACAAGTTGTTGAGATCTGTGATGCCTTTGCCTCATGTTCTCGCCCCCCCAAAAACCTCAGTCAACAGTTCTCTCAGTCCTAGGCTCGTATTGTAGCGGAGGTCCGGAGTAACGACTACGTACAATGCCTTTTGTTCAGCGGTGTATTTTTGGAAACCTGAAAGCAAGGCTGATACATCGCCAACTTATACAACCAACATCACTAGTCAAAGCCACCAATGGTCGCTAACGAACACGACTTGAGATGTGCAAGGCTTGCGGAGCATGAAATCGGCATCAGGTCCCGATGAAAACAACTTTTGTGCGCCACGCCCTAATGACTAGCAGGACAGAAAACAATAGTTCAGTTACACCAGTCCTTTCGGCCGCAGATTGCAGTCATGGGTCCAATGGGTCAGGATTGGCTGCGTAGTTTCAAGCGATGACTTGCAGTAGACTTGCAGATGACGCGGTGTAAGAGCAGTACGTTTCAGGGGCAAAACCGCGTTGATAGGTCTGTACAAGACTGTGCCCAGGACCTGCATCCCGATTCGGAGACTACAACGACCGTTCGACTGCTGGTTTCACCTCCATGGCTGCAGCGCCATTGATTCTTGTTTGCTTTTGCTGGGAACTTCAGCAAGGAAGAGGCTTGTGGTGTGTCATGTGAATAACTCAATCCTTGCTCACTTGTGCGGAGGTAGAAAAGCTGAACAACCATCATGAAGCTCACTGAGAATATCTTGCCTGAAAAACCTAGAATCATGTTTGGCCAGTCACAGTTCGCAGCCTGGCACATCTATGATAGCGGATTCATCACTTGATGTCTGCAGGAATGGCGAAAGCCTCACTGTTTGGGCACTCAAAAAAGTTGTCGAGAACCCTAGGTCGAATTGAATTGCAGAAGTCGACACCTCGGCTGGTAATGGTGTTATTAGGCCCCGTAGGCGGCATTTTAGTGGCTTCACCTTCTGATGCGGGCCTGCTTCCACCATCACCCACCTTGGACGACTCTCGAGTCGCCCGCGTCTAGGATTGGCTGGTGGCCAAGGTACGCTAACTACAAGCTTGCTTCTTCTCTTTGTGATACACCCTCTTTTCTCCGACTACACACCGAATGGTTTTCACATTCGCTTAGCTCTCGCGAGACGACCTTTTGAAACGTCTTTGCTGTCATTTTGTTCACCTCCGCCATGCTGCAACGGATCGAGGCTACCAGCATTGCATAACGACAGCCCATTACCCATGTTTTCTTGATCTATGCAGGGCTTCTCGTTCCTTTGGCCGGCGTGATAGTCCTGCCGGATTTATCCAGCTGGATCTTTGAAGAGCATCTGACGCTTCTCGTCCATGCTCTTGATGCAGCACCCTTCCCGGCTGTGAGCTGTATCTTCGTTCCTCGTCTTCGTCACATTCATTCTCCCCCATTGTGGACGGCATTCTTTTCATGCACGTCTGAGCCTGTTGTTTCTTTCGAGTCTTTCCTTCTGTATCTTATTGCCAGTTCGTGGGAGGGGGTTTGTTTCATTCTAGGCCACGGTGCTATCCAACTTCAAATTTAAAGACTTCAGCAGACTGCCTGATTCCGGTCTCACGGTGCCAGTGACAGCCGAGTAGCGACAAGATCTATGGTCGATGTGATTGACTTTGACCATGATCTCTCCAAGTAAAACCTGAGCTTATCAACACTCTTTGACAGCACCACCACCACCACCATCATCGTCATCATCATCACCATCATACACCTCAATCTCGACCATGCCATCTCCGAATGGTCATCTGTCCATGGATGAGGTGAGCCAACGGGCAAGCACGGGCTTGGCTATTCGACGCGGTGAGATCAAGATATCGGACCCCATACCCTCATCATACGTACACAACGGTGCAGAGATGGACCGAGCATATGAGCAGCCGACACCCAGACTGGAAGGCACGTTGCCAAGAGGTAGCGTTGCGGCTGCGGTGCATGGAATGAGCGATACCTCAAATCAGCCCGCACACGTGTCTAGATTCACCGAACGGACATCGCTTGGACCATCACTAGCGGCAAGCAATATGTCCTCCACTCCTTCAAAGGACTCGGCCACGTTGAAGAAGAGCGCGGGGCTGCGGGCCAGCATCAGGCGTATGTTCAGCAGCAAGAAGGATAGGACTCCTGTGGTACAGCAGAGGAGCGCCCATCCAACCGTAGGCCATATTCAAGCAATCAGGACTGCATCTGCTAACCTAACTACAGACGCCCAATAGAACCTTTTCCGTGGCTGCATCTCATCAGCTGAATGTGTCCCCACTTCACTACAACACCGTCTCCGCCAGCCGAGCACTGCATTCGCATGCACCGTTTCCCCATTTGCGAGGTGACTCAGAGGGTGCTGTAGAGCACGAACCGGATACCACATGGGGCCAACTTGGAAAGAGAAGGAACACTGAACCTAGCCTGCTAATGATTCCGACAAAGGAGCTTGAAGAAACAAATATTGAAGAGTCACAAGCAAAGCCCCAAGGGCAGGTGCAGGAGAAGCGGTCGCTTGAAAGGCCAAGCAATGTCATCAGACGCAACACGCCGCCTCCAATGCAGTTCAAACGGCGATCGCGAAGTGCCGATGCGCTAGCAGAGCTACTGCGTTCGCCTTCTTCAAATACCTCTGAACGGCGGGACCGAGCAGAGGAGATCGCTTTCTGGCGTAGTAGTATTGCAGTCGATCCTCTGCCGACAATGCGAAATGTCGACCCGTTACCTGGTCTTCGCCAGCCTTACGAAGCAGGACACCCGTCAGAAGTCACATCTAATCGACCACCAAGGCCGCCATTCGAGCCAATCCAAGGGTTTGACTTCGGGCTGGACGCCAACGCTGCATCTACTCGAGCGGCGACCCTGCAAGAGAGGGTCAATACTCTCGAGGTAAAGCTGCATGATTTCGAATATGCTTTGGCAAAACTACAGGGTACAGATGTAACCAAGCCCAATATCCCCAAGAGAAAGCTGTCTAGACGGAAATCTCTCCGTGACGTATTTCCAGAGTCTGGCAATTCTTCTGCGCAGGAGTCCTCGTCCACAAACGACTCATCATACATCTCCACACCCAGTGACCACTGGACCCCATCTCCGCCTAGATCCAATCCTCGAGCAGACCGCACGAGCAAGGCTACTACCATCAAGCCGGTGCATCGCAGGGTGCCCTCAAACAACACCCAATCTTCATCACACTCTTCTATTCGTTTTACTAGAGAGCAATTTGACAAGCTCCGCTCACTAATAGAGGACGAGAAAACGGCACGTCAGCACCTCGAGTTGCAATTGATCAACCTACAGAAGGAAATTGAAGTCTTGAAGACACCGGTTTATGCTTATGTACGGCCAGCCAAGTACCCCACGCCAAGTCCAGAATCATTTCACGAGCACGCATCACTGGCGACACCCCGTCTTCTTCATCGCTCTCCAGCACTTCAACCGGAGCGTGACTTGAACGAGACCTCCAGATTTAGCATGACGGAGACGGAACCAGAAACTGATACGGATGAGAAAATCCCCGAGGTCTACGAAACACCTCAAGAACGCAACTTCACGTTCGCACCACACAAATTCTCACCTTCTGGTGTGATATGAGCACTTTTCCTGAGCACAATCTCACCACTAAGCTTCTCACATTCGCTATACAAAAATTTGGAGGCTTGCCGCTACAAGGAGGATCTTGCTAAGCAAATCCTTCATTTGTTGGAACCGCTGTTTCGTTTCATGCATTCTCCGCTTAGGACTAGGATGAGGAGGCGCATGGTTGATCCTTGGAAATCCACGCAGGCATGCGTGGACATGGGTCTTTTCGATTGGCATACATCTTTTCACGCATTATGATGATACCCGGATACAACTATTGGATTGGAAATGGATACAACGCGACGTACTGGCATTCATATTTTTGTCTTATCACTTACTGTATGAACGGAACAAAGTTGAACAATAAATCTTTGCGCGCAATATGCCCGCAGCGGATGGATGTTGATTGCTCATCCGCATAATGCAAGAAACATTCCTATACCACACTTAAATCTTTTGGCGCTGCTTATTGTCTTACATTCCTTTGCAATACCATTTTCACCAAAAATGCAGACAGAATATTTGTCCAGCTGTTGGAGCAAATTCGCTGAACTAGTCACCTATCCTCGAAGGGTCAAAAGCTTGTCAGGAATCAGGCAACCAAGTAGCATCAATGTTGTCTTGTAATAAACCAGGATGTTTGGTATGATACACCAAGTTCATCTACAAAGACAGATGTGGGCTTTACTAATGCGCAAAATGCAATAATTTTGCAAATTCGTTCTGTTTCGGGATGCTATCACTCTTGCTACTACTACCGAAGCGCTGCGGAATACCATCCCACAGTTGATATGAGATTAGACGATGCAGTTACTGGAGAGAAGTGGCAGTCTTTATTAACAGTAGTTATTGCTAAAGATACCAGGTATTGTACTGTGTGGAGATAACTATTAACAAGACCTCGACCTAATTTTGAATGTGGACAATGCTGAACGCGGCTTTTGCAGTAGACTGGCAAGGATTTTCCACAGCGATAACCACGTTAGCATTAAATGGGTCAACCACATGCGCCACAATATCATTGATATCAGTGTGCTCAGCTGTCGAGATTGAATCACGAGGGAGAAGCGGCTGGGTTGCTGCGTGAGATAAGCAATGGAGTGCTTGAGAAGGTTCGTTGTACTTTCAGAGCGGTGGTTGAATGCCGTTGCGGTCCGGTGACTCTATCAAAAACTCTAGGCGTTTGACAAAGCAGCAACGGTGTACCAACGCCCTCGAAGACACATACGAGATCGTCAGTCTGAAGTGCATGATACCCATTTCCGATAGTTTCCACCAGCCCGAAAGTTGGGCTTCGAGTATACGAAGCAATCTCTTGACAACGCTAAGTTGCAGTGCCAGCTTGGAAGTTGAAACAGACGGGTCTCTGGGTCTGTGCTGAGGGCAGGTGTATCAAAAACAACGTAAGGCCATATAGCCATTCTGTATGCTGGGAGCATCGTGGCGTAACCTTCATCTGTGTAGAGTTTGCCTTTAGAGGTGTCCGAGATGACTTTCAGGAAGCGAAACTTGGGCAAGCCATCGTAAACAGTTGGGTCAGATACATCAACCAAGTGCTTAAGCCTGAGTAGGGATTTAGACTGTATGGACCAAAGGTAGACTTTCCTGGTCGTGACATGTGTAGGTCATCCTGACAACTGGTGCAACTTGATACATCATCAAGAATATAGCGTCATTTCCAGAATCGAGGTTCGCTCTAAACACTCGAACTCGGGTTTGACAGTGAGATTGTTCAACCTTGGAATTTCACCCTCTCCATTGGCAACCACGAGGCCAGCATAGTCCCGCATTGCAAATTGAGTCGTGGAGGGGACGATAGGTTCGATAGCTGAGCTGCATACAGGCCTGTCGGTATCTCTGGCTTGATTATAGCAAGTCGACACAAACGCCTCGCTAGGCAACTTCTGCCAATTTGAGGAAATGAAAGCTATCAGGTCTTCGCGGAATGTCAGCTGCGATCATGGACCCTGAGGTAACATAATGTTAGCAGTAATGGAGGCAGCATTGGTTGGCTTCAGGTCTTGTGTCAACTTAAAGGCTATCTGAGTGTATCGACTATAAGCATCAAGTGTAATTGGGCTCGATGATTGAACTAAGCATGTCGTTTGGTCCCAGAGGAAGTGGGTGGACGAAAATGGACCCCATGGGTTCGGACTGAATGTTCTTGACTTGCACCCTTACAAGCTACGTAAAGCAGCGTTGCTTTGGTGCTTGTATGGAGGGCTTTTTGAGCTCGGGCTTCTTCATTCCCGTAAAAAACTGGCTGTGTGGTGTGCAGAAGGATGTAGTCCACTGTTGGGGCTATAGTAAGGTGGTATTGGAGATGAAAGTGCCTGGTTTGTACATGTGGCTTCGGAAAAGAAAATCTTCCTTCCCCAAGATGCTTCCCACCAAGTTCCGCCCATTGTGTCATGCTATACAAGATTTGTTCCGAGCCTGAAGCGTTGCAGCTTCGGCTGCTCCTCAAGGCCTCAGAACATAAGGCGAATATACCGTGTCTGAGCTTGCCCTCCACTGTTTCATATCTCCTGCTTTGTAGGTTACAGCCACGATTTACCTCACCACATCCCCCATATCAACATGCTGGCTCACCCACGGCTTAGCACCAGGTTCCTCAGCATCACTTGGCAACTGCCAGTCGACTGGGCTATACAAATACCACCCTTTTAATGCAGAGACAGCTGCTCTTGTTCTTGCCTCATCAAGACTCGATCCCGCGCCCTCTCCCAACTTTTCCCTGCCGCTATACACTCCTACTATAAATACAGGATGTCTGCTCGTCCGCCCAGTTTCTGAAATGATTCTTGCGACTGGTGGTTCAAATCCTTCCCTGGCGCATAACCTGCTCAAATCCTTCGTTGGCGTCCGAAATGACATCAAACTAGCCATATTCAATTGCCGACTCATAAAGTGATCCCTGTAGAATTTCTTCGTCGCGCTGCGGCCGGCATGGAGATATATCGCGCCAATGACAGCTCTTACAAATTCGGCAGATGCAGTCTCTTGCGTTACGCCGTGCGGTCTCTCCGCTGCAATGTTCGTAGGATCTCGAGGGGTGAGCTCGCCGAAGGGATTGTCGTAGATTGTCCTGCTGCTTATACTATGCCGTCTCTTCCCCGTCTTTGCGTCAGACACAGCCTGCGTACTTACCACCTCCTGTCTTGGTAGAAGACTTGATTCACCAGGTGGTAAACGCTTGAACTGGAGGAAACCAGGATCGACTTCGCCCCCTGGGACTGCGGCGCTCTGCACGCCCCATTCCCTCGTCATGGTTGCAAGCGCCTTTGGGCCGCAGTATGCGTTCATTGCCGCGTACACGACGGCAAGCGGCAGGCGAGGGAACTGTGATATTATGTATTCAGAAGTATAATGCGAGAGGAGGTCTGCGCCCAGCACGGAAAAGGCGCTGTTGTTGAACCTTTCATTTTGGTCGGCGGAGGCATCGACTAGGGTCCGCGCAAGGGTTTCGAGGGGCACACGTTGAGGTAGGCTGAGTCTGGCGTGTAGCGCTGCTAGCTTTGCGGATGTCCGCGAGGCTGAGACGGGGGGAGATGGAAGTTTGGTAAGTGTTTCTTCAGGAATGATGTTCGAGGGGGTGTCTGATGCGTCGACCTCGTTTTCTTCGACATAGTTGGGATCTATTGTTGCGGCTGCTGTTACTTGTGTGCGTATCTGACGTTGTGATTGTATTCGAGGCTGAATCCGTGATTGTGCCGTGTATATGTGAAAGCGGTATCGAAGTGACTCTGGCCTTGTTCGAGGAGATAGCACATTACCGCTCCATCGTAGGAGCCTCGCCGCTTTCATTGAGCAAAAAGAAGGACAGAGGTCGGAGCAAGAAGAGGATTGATTGGCGCCTGGTCTAGACCAGTCACGTAGAGATTACAATTGATGCAGAAGGCGGTTGCTGACCTTGCCTGACTTTTTGGAAATTGCGACACGAGAGGACTTTCCCAAATCTAAACCGCATCACTTTCCATTTTGGGATGTACGCAGTCACGTGTACATCAAGCTCCGAGTTACAGCTGCACCACGCTGAGATGGAAGACAGTTTCGTCAGCCACAGCTCACACGAACACCTCAACCTTCTCCTTCAACACAGTCAAAATGGGCGGGGGAGGCAAGATACCCTACCCAAAACACGTTTGGTCGCCGGCAGGTGGTTGGTATGGTCAACCTCACAACTGGAAAGCCAACACTGCCTTCTGCGGCCTCGTCATAGTTGGTTTGACGGGCATACTATGGAAGATCAGTGCGGAAAGAGAAGTAAGAATAAGGATGCCGGATCAGGACAGATTCTTTCCAAGCCGAAAGTGAGTGGAGGATCATCTGAAAAGGCAAACATATGGATCGCTAACTTGTCGCAGTTGGAGCAGACAGATAATTGAGCATGAGAAGGCAAAGAAAGCGCAGGTGCAAGAGTCGTGAGGTGGCTCACAGAGCGCGAGTGGCGAAGCGACCAGCTGGCAAGAATACTGTCACAACATCGTGTAGGGACAAGGAATATTGCTTGCGCATGAAAGAGAATCCGCTCTCAGATGATCCGCAAAGGTGAATGGCTCAGAGAATGGATATGTTTCCATTGATACAGTCAAGAGAAATTGCAGTTGCACACGGTTGCGCTGGGGATGCTGAAGTCGGGATAAATAGAACAATACAGCTTTTTAGGGTTCAGCGATCATTGATCTCGTGCGACGAGATGAGGACCCAGAAAGCCACCGGTACACCCATCGTGGATGCTACCTGTTGCTCAATGCCAAAGCCTGGGTCTAAGCGATCCTCAACTTGCCAACGTCTGCAGTTAGTATTGCTCGCGCTTCGGGAATACGCCTGGCGTCAAACTCATGCTGCAAACCGACACCGTCCTATATCTTGTTATGCTCTCGATTGAGTCGCTCCCATTCCCCCTCATACAGCTTCCACCAGTCTTCCGGGGTTCGCCCGGTGACGATCTTGAAGGGCTTTCCCTCCTCCCATTTCTCGGCGTGCATAGCGTCATTAAGCTTGGCGATGATGCCTCGTCCCGCCTCGACCGTGGTTGTCGTGTGCATCGTGTCAGCCCTGGTCGTGGTCGAGGCGCCTATTGGATTGAGGCTGGTGTTCCTGGTTGCCCTGACTGGCACCGTGGCCGGCGCTTTGCAATTCTCCTCTACAAATTGAAGGAACCAGGCCGTTTTCTGGTATCCTTCGTCCCATTTCTTTCCTCTAGTCTCCTGGTTTGCTGGCCACGGATTCCAATGCTTTGCGCCCAGGCCGCTATGCATTCGGACATAGTCAGCAATACCTTCAATCAGACCGCCCGGACAAGTTCCCTTAGCATTGTGCTGGAAAGCGTGGACCATCTCATGTGTCACCACACCTCGGACTTCGTGGAGGAAATCGGCATCGCTGATGCCTTCTTTGCGATTCAGGACTGCTTCGAGATACTGGAGACTGAGGTGAATTTCTTTGTGCGCAGGATCGAGGTCTGTGCCGTTTGTCCAAGCTACGCCGTCCATAGGTTGAAGGAATAGCGTGACAGAGCGGACTTCCTGCGGCGTGTAAAGATCACCTGGACGTGGTTTGATTGGATGCTGGGGGGGTCTAGTAGTGCCGAGACTACTGTCGTCCTCGCTGTTCGGAGACATCGCGAACAAATGTTGTTGAACGTCCAAAATTGCCTCTTCCAGAAGTTTAGCTAAGGGAACGACTGCAAGTGTCTTTGCCATGGCCGGATGGTCAAGGTCCTCGAGATGGATACGTAAGCGTGCTTCTGGGCAAAGCTTTTGCCGTTTGTGCTTAAATCTCTGCTGAGCATCGTTATTAGGTTCACATTTTGGCGATATTCTCTCCGTCTCAAAGGTCCCCGAGGCATTATCGTCGGGCTCAGATTGCGGAGCATGTCTGTTCCCTTGCGCTCCCTCTGGTGTATCGGCTTGCTCAGAGACGGACTTTGGAGGTATCGGGACTGGGGACGGTGTGGTCGTCAAGACAGACATATTGTGCATGGACTTCTCTCTCACCGCTCGAGTCATCATGGGATGAGTGAAGCTGTAATGCGGATAGAGATTATGCTTAATTCTTCTAAAGCTTGGTCTGCGATGTTGTGGTCTACTAGTATATGGTTGAGGTACAACCCAAGGGCGCGACCAGAAGATTCCTGACTCGAATGGTCCGCTCAAACGATAATTCAACCGCCGCGGGGCACCGGAAACGTGTTAGCGATTTCTTGCGATTTGTTCAAAGCTCTGTACTGATTCTAGGGCCCCTTAAGGCTGAGAACGCCAATCAGGTGCCGAAGTAGCCACGAAAGATGTAGCGTTTGGACGTCCAGGTCTTTGATGCCTGCGGACGCTAAATTCAGCCAGGCAGGAACTCATGGGAGGCCGATTGGATGAGGTCTGCCCAACAACACCCCACTTTGAGTGTTTATTTCTTGAACATCAGCTGTCACAACATTCAGGAGGGCAGCGTCCACTCATACATCAGCCTCACCACCAATCAACCACGATCGCCCTTCTGCTGACGACGAATTGGCCCAAGTCCCGAGCACCACGACGAGCAACTATCAATGCAAATGAATCAAATTGATCGCACCATGCAATAACACGCTACGGTAGTTGCGACTGCCAACTGCAAGTAAGTGTATCTCCTCCATCGCTCTTTTCCCCTCCTCTTCACATCTTGTTTTCTGCAAACTCACGTCGGCAACCCAAAAGGCTGCTTTGCGCGTCACTGTGGCTCGTGCTGCCCAGAAGGACAACCACCTCACGCCGAGTGAGTTCTCTTGCTATGGATGTCTGCACGCCGTTCCCTGCATCTTCCTTCCTTCTCTTTTTCATCAACTAGGAGAAACGTCCGTGTTCCAATATTCTTGCCGGTGATGACCTTGGCTGCTTTCCGCCTTGCCGCTGCTGGCACAATCAACACCTTGCGTTGCGGCTTGCCCTTGACTTTCTCCATGTTTCATCTCCCTTCGATAGGCGCCTCTTAATGCAAGTGCAACCGAGTAAAGATTATCTTTACAAGCCCTTCAGGGAGAGCGACCTAGAAGTCGGGTTACGGACGATACAAGAATCGTGGGACTTGCCTTATATGCGGCTCGCAGTCAATGTCGCGGAATTGAAGGACCTGCCTAGCTGTATTGCTACAAATCAGCTTCTTTTTCTGGCGATCATTGTGTGCAATCAGCACTCACCTATTCCCTGACAAACTCCCGCATCCCTAATCCGCAACACCCAACTTTCAACACTTGGCAATCGTCAGCCAATTCTTGCTGTGCTCACTCCTGCACGCTTTTCTGGCCTCCTTCTCTTCTTGCCTCTCAATCGAGCTCATTCTCGACCATGCACAACAAAACCGCTCATGCCACTTCTCTACGATCGACAACGTGCAAACCTTATGATTGTACGCAGACGTTAGGAACGCGGGCTACACGAGCTTCATCTGCAGCTCTCTGCTGACATGCCGGATGGGCGAGGTTGGATTGCGAAGGACGGTTCCGGAACCCTTTCACTACAAATGTTGGAAGGCACTAAGAACAGACTCCGAGTGCAGGACTGAGGATCTTTTACGGCACACTGTAAACCTGCAAATTATGCTGGGGCTGAACCAAGACGGATGTCTCTCACAAGACTTTCACTCAGGACCTGGAAGGCACTCTAACCACACCCTCCACGTGCACCGTCGAGCTTTATCTGCAGCCCTCTGCTAACCTGCCGGCTGTTGCCTTACTTGCACCTGCTTTGGTTCTTGTTTTTGTTTTTGTTGCACCTTCACGTTGTCCACAGCTTCCACCTCTGCCTAAATTTTACGGATGCATTCAGCTAACATATCTTTACGCCCACAGTCCCGAGGCTATTCTAGAAGGCTACATTGCTCATCTCCACCATCAAAATCACCATGGATTACACCGATGTCCTGCGCCTTGCGTGCGCCCAGGAATTCCGGCTTCCTAAGTCGGCCGGAGAAGATAATTGGAAATCCAGAATGGACTTTTGCAACAAGATGACCGCTGCCATCGAAACCCACGGCTCTGGAGACCAACTTCCAAAAGACTTCGTCACCCAGATCGAGCCTTTCTTGAACAACACCCTCGATTGCGCGGTCTCCGAGAGAACACAGCTATCCAATTCAGCATGCAAGCTTCTCGCAGCACTACCAAAGGTCCTAGGACGAGAGATCCATCCACATCTCGATCGTATCCTCCCGGTTCTCATTAAGCTGTGTGCCAATACTAAGCAAGTTACCGTAAAAGTGGCCGCTGCTGCAGTAGCCAACACCGTTCAATATGCTACTTATAGCCCTCGACTCCTCTGGCATGTGTGTCAAGTCTTCGACGACAAACCCTCAGGGCCAAAGCAACACGGAACAGCCTGGCTGATTACTATCATGAAAGAATACCATCGATCCATGAACATTCAAAAAGACTCGGAGATGATCTGTCGAGCTATATCTCACGCTTTAGAAGACGCCGACGTCCAAGTTCGCACCAGCAGCCGAGCTACCTATTGGACTTACAGCAGACTGGATCCAGATGGTGCAGCAGAAATTATGGAAAGGCTCAACCAACACGCAAGGACTGCTCTGCAGAACGACCCTCATAATCCAGAGAAGAAAGCTGTCGGTACCAAGCCACAGCCTCCTAGACCCAAATCCGCTCTGGCAGATGTTCGAAAAGAGCAAGCAAAGAAGAAACGTGCTGAAGAAGAGGCAGCACAGAAACAACGACAGGCCTTCAAGACATCAACAGCTAGTCATGAGGGCATCGAAATACAGGAGCCACGAAAAGACAAGCCCAAGAGAGACGAGCGAGCCTTCAAACCAGAACAGACTGTGGCCACTCCAGCCTTGAGCGAAAGGATCCCCAAGGACGTGCAAACCATCCCGCGAAAGGATCCCACCAAAGCACATAAAAAAGCACTCTCACATGACGATGAGCTCGTCACAAAGCCAACTGCTGCTTCTCGACTTTTGTCAGCCCCTGTCAGACGACCCCGAATCAACGTTACCCCGATGGGCAACACGAATACCAACCATCACACAACCACTAGCAGACCATCTTCTCGAACCGGTCAAGCCGTCCAGCCTAAAGAGGCGCAAAAGGATTCTAGACCAACCTCGTCGTCAAGCTCCAAATCTGCATCCGTAGCAAATTCTGTCGGGACAGTGGTCCGGCGGCCACCAACATCTCCTAGCTCGAAGCCAGCCTCAAACATATCAGGTACTCTGGTCAGAGGCCCTATCATATCATCACCCAAACTCAAAGCTACCATGTCGCCTCCAATGAGAGGTACAAGTCAGTTCGACGTTGCTAGTTATGCTAAAATCCCAGCCCCAAACAACGCAAGCAATGATGGATGGCCTGCTGGCTGGACTACATTTCAGACGTTGACGTCGGACAAAGGCTCATTTACTCAAACAGTGGCATCGGAGTTGGGCAAGTCACTGACTAGCACTGGCACTGGACCACTCTCACAAACTACGTTGTCCGCTCAAAACAAGCCACTTGAGAATATGCTGAACACGCCAGTACCTCAACCGAACGCTCCATATGTCCCTGATGGTAAAGAGAATACAGCTATCTCTGTTTCGGATGCCAAATCAATTGCACCAATTGCGATGTCCCTGCTGGAATCCCCACGGAAGGGAACTCACGAATATCAAATCAAGCAGGGTCCTTCGAGTTTCCGAGAATCGGTCGCAGAGCCCACCAATGCTCACAGTCTCACCGCTACGCTAGGAGATGGAACCACGTTTTATCATCAAATACCAAAGACACAAAAAGCTGACATGGAGGATGACGAAAAGAGGACAGCAAAGCACCCGAACGGGCAGCCCGCCATTCTGGAAGGCAATATGTCGCTGGATCATCCGATGTATGACCAAGGCCTTCCGCATTACACCTTCCCAGAACCGCAAGGCTCGCCACCAGGAAAAAGACAGCCTGGGTTTATTGATCTAAAAAGTGCTCGACGATTCTTAGCAAAGGTCCTTGAAGCACCGTGGCCAGTTACAGCAAACGTTCTGATGTCTCGGAAGCTAAAGAGTATCCTTGAACAACATACTGACCTCATCAACGACGAAGCCACATTTGACAGCCTTTTTACCGGCTTACACAATGCTATTGCAACCCGAGAAGACGTTCACCAGCACCATGCTGAAAAGTTGCAACCAGCTGCGAGCCCCAACCACCCATACACTAGGCAGCTGTGCCTTCAAATGACTGTGCTTCTCCTTAGAGACTATCGAGAATGGTCCTCCAAATTTCGATCAGCTTGGATCAAAAGCATGATATGGTATCGATGTACACTTCCGCCAGACCCGAAAGACCGCAGGTCTGAATTCTGCATACGAAATCTAGAGCAAGCCATAAATTCATGCGACAGACCTTTAGACCTCATCAGCAGCGTTATAGAAGCTATCAAAACCGGTGAAGATGTCATCTTGGTTACCAACAAAGCCGATGAGAAAGAGGCGCTACAATGCAGGCTAAAGAGGCGTGTTCCAGGGCTATCGTCCTCATCAGACACGGCAAAATCTCTCGCAACAGGATCTGAACCACCAAACTTGGTTGAAAATCATGGCTCGCACAATCCATGGTCTACTCGAAGCCATCGAAAATACGCCGGCAAGACTGATTTGGTCGTGCAACGCGAGATCGAACATACAGAGCGCAGCGAGATGATGGTGGACTATCTTCGCACGGTCATCAATGAAGGTAACATCCATACTGCCGAGCACGAATCCATTAGCAGACAGCTACCTCCGCTACTTGGCACCGGCCTTTCAACCCTCAGCTACATATTGGAGAGAGGCATCAAGGCTGGCTGGAATCTGGAGGAAGAACAAGAGAAAGATCTATGCAAGCTCGCGAAGCACTGCTTGGAATCCTATGATTACCTCGTCAAAATGAGCGTGATACCTTTTGTCAAGGCCCTATATGAGATCATGGGAACGGACGAGGACAAGTTCTTCGAACATTTCCCCGACGAGAGCATGAGGAACTTGTTAGAGTACTATCTTTTTGAGACAAAGGCGCGTATTGACACGGGGTTCAATATTGGTGTTCTTTGATCAATTGCGTTGGTATTGGCACTGGCGCCGATATTGGTTGGGGAATTGTGTTGATAGTTCTGGAAGGCTTTAGTACTTTGTAAATGCTGTATTCGTATTCTTGGAATTGTTCATTGATGGTCTGGATTTTTCTCGTCCTTCTCTACATGCGTGACATCCCAGGCCAAGCCCGAGGAGCATCTTTCAAATTTGCCAGCGCCGGCAAGTTCAGCATCCTGCTGCCTGAACGTCGAAAAGTAATGCCTGAGGCAATTACCTGTGTGCTTTTGCGGTAATTTCCGCTGCAGCTCTCCATTTTGAACTTGGACTGTTGCAGGTAGGTACCCCCGACTACATCACAGCCAGCTTCAGTCGTCCGTCTAATAGTTGACAGATTGAGAAATGATTGCCTTTTTTCGTCATAGGCTCTTCCTTTGGGAAAGATCTATACAGTCTTCAACGGGCTTCGCTCGTTACCCCTAGCACAGCGCGATCACCCAAGCAGTCCAGCCACGGCGCAGATTAGACTCATTCGACAAGGGAAGAAGACAACAGACACAAGAGAGGAGAACACACCAGCAAGCCCTGCATCAGCCGCTGTTGCCTGGTCTCCTGCAGTTGTCAAAATGTCTTGCCAACACCTCCAACTACACACACTCCGGACTGCAGATGGCAGTGCAACCTACGCAACCCCATCGTCATCGCACACCTTCATCTGTGGCATCAATTACCCGCTCGAAGTTCAGTACCGGTCAAAAGAGGACCCGGAGGATACATACATCGAAGTAAATCTCCGCCCGCACAATGCGGTCGCCCAAGTCAAGGAGCGGCACGTGGAGGAGCTGGTGAAGAGGGTGCTCAAGATCGTGGTACGAGGTGAGCAGACGCCGAGGACACAGCTACAAGTCACGATACAGATTGCGGATGCAGAGATTGACGAGACGTTGCCGGGTGGAGTGAAGGGTGGTGGACAGGGAGAAAGCTACCTTGAGGTTCTGGCCGGAGCGATCAATGCGGCCGTTGGTGGGTGTCTAGATGGAGCGGTGCAGATGAGGAGTCTCGCCGGTGCATGCATCGTTGCAATCGCAAAGCGCGGAGAAGTACAGATATGGCCGAGCCTCACGCAGCGGAAACTGGCAAGGAGTCTACATGTGTTCTGCTTTGGCATGGGAGGGGAGGTTTTGTTGGTCGAGAGTGAGGGGGTCTTTGAGTTTGAGGAGTGGGAAAGGGCGGAGAGTGCTTCGAGAAGAGCAGTCATGGGAAGCCCTAGTGCTTTAGGTGAGGACGGGGACGTACGGATGGAGACGGATGAAAGTACCGATTCGTTGTTTGGGCAGATGAGACGGGCTGTCGAGGCAAGAGTTGCGGAAGATGGCAAGTGGAGAGCTTAGTGAAGCAGGATTCATATCATGAGACGATATGGTGGCTATGGAACTTCGTGCGGTCGTTGTAATGGGATGATACTCTGTTGATTCTTGTGATACCCCTTCCGCGAATAGACTTGGGTAGGGAAGATTGGAATGGGAGGCCTGCTTGTAGAAGCATTTTACTTTCACAAAGATGGACGCTTGCCGTGCAAGCTCTATGGCTGATTTTTTGAGCCGCAGCTGCAGCACCTGAGTTGGACTTTAGTTTTGCCATCGTCCAGCCTTATGCATGAAACGTCTTCGCACATTGTGTGGCTACGTTGACCTACCATCGAATAACCGTCTGTACCAGCCGTGCTCCTTTTCATGCATTTCCCGCCTCGACACTTGACGTTGACGCTCATATGCATCCTCGTAACCGCTTCACTACCACACAAGCACCAACCATTGACCCTGCATCATACGTGAGGCCTCACATGTCGCATCTCACACGGCAGCGACTCCTAAAACAGTTTGGCTTCGGCTGCCTATCACAGTTTCTGCCAAGGACCTCACTTTCTGCGTTGAACCCAATGGTGAAGATTTAGGGAGTTGGTCTAGCTGCTTTGGGGGTGGTGGCACACTCCAAACAAAGTTCCTGGCGCTCCCAATTCTTCGGCATGATGTGCAGCACTCGAGTCAATGTTTTTCGATGGACCCCTCCCATGTGCTTCGTGCAGATTTCACGGGGACGGATCCTGAGCCTGGAGACAGCATCGCACCATCCCCAGAGAGAAAACAGTCGGCGAGATGGCCTCAACATGTACGTCCGGGAGTGGCCTCATCGCACGCTGTTATATGAAATTCAGTCCTTCCTATCTGTTATCACATTCAAAGGCGGTCGATGATTAGGATCTGGCTCAACGACCCAAAGCTTCGGCACCCAAGCAGAAGATTGCATCACCGATTCTTATTACCGGGCTTTTTGGGGGACGATTGGGGTGGGGGGTCGGTGTGTTTTACCTAAATTCCGGAAGCCGATCGGCATGATGCAGCAGCACCTGTCATCATTTCCTCCCGAAGCCTTGGGCGCTGGGCATTCTTATGGCTTCGAAACCACCAGGCCTGAGCACATTAACACTGACTCTCCCGTACCCACGACTTCAGACTCCCTAGCTTCGCCAGACTCTCAAGATGGGATATGTTCTTGGACAGAAATCAGGCAGCAGCAGCATGGTGCACTTGGTATAAGTCGGCAGTTGCACGCACCCGCTGCTGCAGCCCAAGACCCATCTACATCGCTGTCACAACTACAGCTGCAGCTACAGCCCACGCGAACGAGTCTCAAGCAACATGCGCGATCGAAAAGCGAAGAGATGGATTCAACCATAGCAAAGGCAAAACAATGTCTTTCCCCGATCCCACCACAACTGCTCTCCTCCGACCGCAGGCCGACACGCAGGGGCAGCAGCGATATCCCTCGTCAGACCATTATCAAGGCCATGGCTTCCCGGCATGTCACCTCAACTTCTTCTATTGGGCTGAACGGCTTTGCGTCTATGTCGCAGGCTCTGGCTGAAGCCCATGCTCCTCCAAATACGCCATCGGCCCAGAAATCAACCTCCCCCTCCATAGCGGCACAAGTTGCAACGGCATCTGCAGGCCCGACCATAACACCCACCCCTCTATCGATTCCCTCCCCGTCCATGGCTGGAGAACTCTCGAGTCAGCTCTCCGCTTCCCTCCTCCGCAGTCCCTGTTTCTTCCATTCCCGCTTCGAAGGCCTCGTCGACATCCAAAAAGTCCTCGAAGAAATCAAAGATGTCCAAGCATCAAGCATAGAGGAAGAGTATTCCCACTCGCGTCTCATGCAGACCGCTACAGGCGTTCGTGAGGTGTCGAAGCAATTGCAGCGGAAACCGCTGAAGAAGTCCGTCCGCAGCGTCATGATCGTCACCAGGGCAAGGGACAATAGCTTGGTGTACCTTACACGAGAGCTGGCTGAGTGGCTACTGAGTACGCCCCGCTATGGCACTTCGACGGGTGTGAATGTTTACGTCGATGCGAAATTGCGCAACTCCAAGCGCTTCGATGCCACTGGACTGATCGCCTCGAACCCAAGGTTCAAGACTATGCTCCGGTACTGGACACCCGACCTTTGCTGGTCGAGTCCCGAAAAATTTGATTTGGTTCTCACCCTCGGCGGTGACGGTACCGTTCTCTTCACCTCCTGGTTGTTCCAGAGAGTGGTCCCACCGATATTGTCCTTTGCTCTTGGCAGCTTAGGCTTCTTGACCAACTTTCAATTCGCCAGGTACAAGGAGACACTCGACGGGGTGATGGGTGAACAGGGAATGAGAGTCAACCTCCGCATGCGATTCACGTGTACGGTGTGGCGAAAGGACACATCGCCCACTGCAGAAAAGGGAGCCGTTGAGGAAGGCGAGCAATTCGAAGTTCTGAACGAACTTGTCATCGACCGTGGACCATCCGCGTACGTGTCGAACCTAGAGCTCTACGGCGACGACGAACTGCTTACGGTCGTTCAAGCAGACGGTTGCATATTTTCTACACCAACAGGCAGCACTGCCTACTCCCTCTCTGCCGGCGGTAGTCTCATACATCCCTCGATACCTGCCATCCTCCTCACGCCCATTTGTCCGCACTCCCTCTCCTTCCGTCCCATGGTCCTCTCCGATACTCTCAGTCTCCGCATCGCCGTCCCGTCACGCTCCCGGAGCAGCGCCTACTGCTCCTTCGACGGAAAAGGACGCATCGAGCTCAAGCAGGGTGACTATGTCACGCTTGAGGCTAGTCAATATCCATTTCCGACGGTCATGACGGGGACCAATGAGTGGGTTGAAAGCGTGCAGCGGGCGCTAAGGTGGAATGTCAGAGGTGCCGAGCAGAAGGGATGGGCGCAGCCGGGGGATGGGGATGGGGAGGATGGCGAGAACGGAGAAGAGGAAGAATGGGATATTGATATTGGAGACTCGAATGGTGTCTATAGTGGGACAGACTCTGGTATTGATGTTAGTGACGCAGGGGATTTGGACGCGATTGCGAGTGGAGGCGCGATGGCGTGGGCGATGGGAGGTGTTGGTAGTGTTGCAAGCAAGAACGGCACCCAGAGTCCGTCGAGGAAGGGAACGTTGAGTCTGTTGAACATGTGAGTGTATGCTTGACAATAAAATGTTATGACGAAGGCTAGGCGTTTCAGCCATACATTGGGCAAGCAGCATGGTGCTGTGGGATTATTTTTTCAATTTGCTGCTTGCCTAGATACAGGAAGCCGCGAAGAATTAGATATAGTCAATCGCTTTTACGGCGTTGATCAAGCCAGCGAAATACCCTGGGAGAATAGTTGCAATAGCACTCAGAACACGACATCCACGTACTTGCACACATGGCCTTCTTACCCTGGTGTCCTGTCTGCGGCCGCAGTTCCATTTCCACCTTTAATCCTCGAGAGCGTTCCAACTCTACCTAAGTACGTAGCTGTAAGCGAGACTGGCGCCTGTGGTTGTGCAGGGGAACAAACGTCAAGCATGCACTGAGCATCGAGCATTGGTCAGTGCACTTCTCAAAAGCGCTCACTCAACGTGCCCATCGCGTCAACAGAGACGCTGCTGCGGATGATCACCGAGTGCATCCACACGCCAGAATCAAGATCCCGTTTGGGACATGCTTGCCGCGGAACAGATGCAGAGACGCTTTGCTGGAGTCTGTCAGGAGGAACAGTCGGGTCGTGTAGACTGACTAAGCACTCGATGATATAATATTTGGATTCAAAGACGCAGCCATGATACTAGGCTAGACCTAACTCATGTTTGCCAAACAGCCAGCTAGATGTGCTGCAGGGTATTACGACGCCGGGCTTGACCTTCAGTTGGTTCAAAGCATCTGCAAACGTAAGCGTGCTTTACAAGCCATGCTGAAAGTCGGCATTGGCAAGCTGCCTTTGTATACTCTCAGCCTCTCTCATCACGTACTTCTGGGCACGATCGATAAATTTGTCCCCATTCCAGTACTCGATAATCTCAGTGAAGGCTTTCTTTGTTTCAAGCCTCGGAGTACCATTTTGTTCGATTGCGAAACTCGCGGCAACCAGTGCGTATATCATAGCAACTACAACTGTGGCCTCAAGGACGTCAGTCTCCATGGTCGGCGATGTTGAGCTACTGGTCTGCACCTTCTTTGGCTTTGTAAGCCCAAGATGTTTGCAGATCATGTCATAGCTTGCTTGCCCATGTAAGGCGTCGGTCAGGCCAATCGCCAGTGCACCGAGGTAAGTATTGCCTCCTCCCGTAGGATCTGTGACAGAAGAAGACATTTGTCGTGTATGATATGCAGACAAATGAATTGTGCGGGGCTTCGAATGCTCGTAGTTGTTTCGGAAATAGGCAGTGCTTCCATTACTACCCTCTCGTATGATTGCCGCAGGAAGGGGCGGCAAGCAAGTTGTGCCTTTGTCGTCCTCCCAACCCATAAGCTTTGCAACAAGTCCTGCTTGGCTTTCATTTTGAACGACATCTGGTGCGAAGAACATTTTCAATTCATTTTGATTTGGACTTATGACTGAGCAGTTCCTCGACGCTTGCTGGAGACGCTGCAGTTCTTGGGGTGAGCAGAGGTCAGGAATTGGTTCCCAGACAATGACTGGCGCAACGGGCCATGGTGGACTGATGTGGCGCCTCGCTTCAAGTAGTGTTGAAGTAATATCAAGGCACCTCTCCGGCGAGCAAACCATGTGAAATGACTTGCTCAAAGTCTGGTCCGTACTGAGGGATCGAACATCTAGTCTGATTTTAGGCGTCAGGTATCTAAACGACCGCAACTCGTTTTCACCATAGCCATTCCAAGCTCGTGTGGTCAATCGGGTGCTGTCAGTGCGGAAAACGCAGTTGGTGCTCCAGCTATCAATGCGTTCTTTGACTTCGGGTGGGAAGTCAGAGCCGACGTCAACTATCCAAGATATGCTTCGAGAAAGTAGCTGACATGGGGATGAAGCAAGGCGGGCTCCCAGCACTGCGTAGGTACCGGCTCCGCCGATAAGATCATGCTTGGATGGGGGCGGATTAGCGGTCTGCCACTCTATCTCGTCAAGAATGAACATGCCAAACGTGACAAAAGAAATGGTTGGAGCAACGGCCATGTTTTGGCAATGATGGAACTTGCACGGGAACGTTGAAAGATTGCCCGATCTTCAGCAGCGTCCACGAGCGATGTATAAGTCAGGTTGCTGAGAAAGTTGAGTTTGGCAAAATTGTGCTTGCAATGACAGCTATACATAAATCTAGACCCACGTATGCTCAAAAACACCTACCTTCGCAAGATCCATTCTTCAACCCTTGTATATGTGCTACGTATGGCACGCAGCCAGATACTCAAGGTGGTTGCACAACAAGGAGGGTATTCCAAGCAGATGCGCACGTTGTAGGAGAAATGAGATCTGAGAGAGCACCACCACGTGGTTTGGTGGTGGAGCCTCTTCGGAAAGGTAAATGCCCCATGCTGCGGCACCCGCGTGGATCGCAAGATGCGCCTGCCGATCTCCGACTTTCTCGTGAACATCCGTCGTAGCTTCCGCACTGCGAACACGACCGAGGGCAGTCACGTTATCTGAATACACACTGATAGAAGGCGCAGCAAATTACACTCTTTCAATATGTCGGGTCAGGGCAACATGCACAACCTTACCACTTTGATCAAGCGGTAGGCAACGCCTGCTCTCAAGGATCCCCTGAGGAGAATGCTGACAAGACTTTAGGCTCGAAGCTGCGACCTCACGGCTGGAAGATATAGCTACGTCGGTCGAAGGTGCGCCACCCACGCTTAACGGAGGAGCAGCAGCAGCAGCGACGGGAGCTCGAGGTGCAGATCATTCGACATCAGCTGTAGCGACGCAGTCACAGACAACCATTACCCCTACCCCAGACCCTACGCCATCTGAACCCCTGCCACACCAGATAGAAGAATTTGATGCACTGATTGAGACCGATGTCACTGCTTTCGTGCAGGCCGCGAGCCAGATAGGAGGTCTAGTGGAAGAGCAGGTATGACAGTTCGAGGCTGAGGAAGAGCTATGCTAAGACACTGCAGGCCAAATCAGTCCTTCAGGCATTCCAAGCCGAGAGAACCTTCCTCTTGATGACCACAAAAGCAAAGAAGCCAGAGCCTATGAACGCCGACATTATCGCCGAGATTCATAAGTACATCTCCCAAGTAGATGAAATTAAAGAAACGAACCGACCCTCGCCATACTTCACTCACCTTAGCATGGTCTCTGAGGGCATTGTTGGTTTAGGCTGGATCATGGAGGGAAGACCGGCCAATTACGTGGATAGCGCGCTTGGTGGCGCTCAGTACAATGGTAACAAGGTGCTTAAGGAGTACAGAGAAAAGTGCGTGCAGTGTCGAATGAGTGATGTTGACCAGGCGAGACTAACCTTCTCAGGGACCCAGATCATGTTAAATATGTACAGTCATACTACAAGATCTTCAAGTCACTTTCTGAGTTCACCAAACAAAACTACAAGACTGGCCTGACATGGAATAACAAAGACGGAATCGACGCCATGGAAGCCCTGAACCAGATACAGTCAGGTGTAGCTACGCCCAAAGCCAGCCAGACGAACCAAAGCACTGGAGGAGCTCCACCACCGCCCCCGCCCCTGCCAACATTTGACAATGGAGACTTTTCCTCGGGTGCTTCTACATCCTCCGGGGGCGCTGCCAAAGGCGGCGACATGACTGCCGTCTTCGATCAGCTGAACCAGGGCTCAGCCGTCACCGCTGGTCTCAGGAAAGTCGATAAATCGGAGATGACCCACAAGAACCCTTCCCTAAGAGCCGCTGCCCCGCAGAGATCCGGCTCTCAGACCTCGCTCGGTTCGAACCGATCAAAATCACCTATGCCAGCCAAGAAGCCAGACAGCCTGAAGGGTAAGAAGCCAGGAAAGAAGGAACTTGAGGGCAACAAATGGATCATCGAAAATTTCGACAACACCAACAACGAGATCGTTGAGATTCCTGCTGAACTCAATCACAGCATTCTCATCACCAATTGCAATAAGTGCATAATACAGGTTAAGGGCAAAGCTAATGCCATTTCCATCGACAACTGTACAAGCTTGTCAATACTCGTTGACTCATTAGTCTCCAGCATAGATGTCATCAAGTCTCCAAAATTCGCACTACAGGTTGATGGTGTACTGCCTACTATTATGCTGGACCAGATCGATGGTGCTCAGATATACTTGCAAGAGGGAAGCATGAAGTCGCCGCCAGAGATATTCACAAGCAAATGTAGCTCTGTGAATATCGTCACCCCACCAAAAAGTGCCGACGACGACAGCAAAGAGACTCCACTGCCCGAGCAGCTGAGGTCCTATTTCAAAGACGGTCAACTGGTCACGGAGGTGGTGGAACATGCAGGATGAGTGTATCGCTAGCAGCTTTTGACATTTGGAGCAACCACAAGATGTGCTGTTAGATAGATTGTACCATCAAGCAGGCTATCCAAACCTAGGACTTGGATATCAAGCAGGCAAGGACATTTTAGTCCCCTCAAGATTGGTGTATGCAAAAGGTCGCTCAAGGATTCGCTTCTTTTCCCATGGATCTTTCTTTTGTCCCGAAGGAAAAAGCTTGCTTGCTCTGCACACACGTTCAGCAAGCACATGCCGGAGTACGCTTTCGCCACTAATCCTCTCGGATACACTTGTCCTTACTCAGTATTGATCAGGCTCCTAACCACCATTTCCTTCCCATCTGTCGTAGCCGGAGTTGTCGGAAGCACATCGGATCACAATCGCACACGGCTCTAAGTGTCTGACAGGCCTGGCACTTGGCAACACCCTTCCAGACATGGATTGGCCAAACCACCTCTCGGAAGTGCTGCAAACAGAAACCTACAGATTCGTCAGACAGCACCGCATTGCAGACACTCCTGTGTAAATCAGTAGTGACTCTGCTTCCCTACCAACGGCACTAGGCACTCGTTTCTTGAGAGAACAGGGCGCAAGACTCTCTCCGCTTACAAAGTGGGACGTATCAATATCCGAGCGAATCAATGGCAGTCACAAGCTCTGTTGCTGAGGGGATGGGGGCTTGGAACTGTCTTCCGCAGGACAAGGCGTCGAAGAGAAGACAGACACAAGCGGTGAAACATGAAGCTTCAGCTTCTTGAAGTAAAAAAATCGAGGACCTACAGCTCCTCGAATTTGCTCAAGTACCTAGCGAACAAAGATGATGCTGATCTGTGCCATCGAGCTTACCATTTCTCATCAGACCGACCAGTTAGGTTATGTACTTCACCAACTTACTGAACTGCCAGACTTGATATAACCGATTCTTTTGCTGTATGAGACTTTCCACAACTCGAAGGTTGAGATCATGGGGCCTCTAGACTGCTGTTACAACGCTGTTAGCATACCTCGGAAACGTCTTTTAACTGGGTTCGCTTTCTGTATGCTTTTCACTGGAATCGGGCAAGTCTGCCGACATGCCTTCTCCTTCCTACCAACAACGCGTTGTCGACTGCTGCAACCCTCAACTTCCCTTCCCCAGCTCACCAGGAGACAATGAGCTAAACGCTCTGATGACTAACTCCTGAATGCATTGTAAACACCGATCATGTCCTCCAAATCCAAACCTGCCCCAAAAGGCGAATACATCGAAACCGAGACTGGCAACAAAATTTCCCGTCTTGCCCAAGTCGTTGGCGCAAAACACATCGTACTAGCCGGTAAATGCGTTATTCAGCAGGGTGTGGTCGTCCGCGGGGATCTGATCCGTCCATCTCCAACCCTTTCCAAGTCTGATTCTTTGGACCCCCAAGTTGCAGCCGCCAAGAAATCCACCCAACCATCTTCCGTCCACCTAGGCCGCTACGTCTTCGTGTCGCCTTATTGCACTCTTCACCCACCAAGCCGACTCGACAAGTCTCGGGGCGCAGATGGGAAGTCGGTCGGCGAACCACAGCTTACGTACTACCCCCTCCGCATCGCAGACCATGTCTTTATTGGCCACAATTCACATATCCGAGCCGCGGAGATCAGGTCGAATGTTCACATTGGCGCGAATGTCAGCATAGGCAATTTCTGTGTGATCAAGGAGAATGTCAGGGTCTTGGACGGGAGCGTGTTACCGGCGAACTCTGTGTGGGCGAGTAATGTGGTGATTGGTGGGAGTCCGGCGAGGGTTGTTGGGGAGTTGGGGGAGGGATGGGGAGGAAGCAGTAGTGGCGGTGGTGGAGCGGGAGGTGATGAGCTGGTTGGTGTGAGGTCGAGGGAGAGGTGGGCAAGTGTTGGGAACAAGAGGTAATTGAGCAAGTGAGATCGTGCTCCAAAATACAACGTGAAGGAACGGAAAGGACCTCACAGCTGGCAAAGTTCAAATGAAGATTTCAATCATCTCACCTGTCCTAAGCTGGGATAATCTTTCGGTCGACGTGGCGGGTAGATCACAAAGTCGATCAAACCATTTCTTGAGGGTTTTGCGCTTTCCGCTCCCACCATCTGCCGCCAAGCCGAGTCCTCTACATAATTCGCGCTTTTTAGTCATGCTGCGAGGCACCACGCCGGCCTGAGTCGATGAACGTATGGGTCTAGTCGAGGGCTCAACCATCATTTTGAAAGCTCAAGAAACAAGAGAGATGAACGTGCTATCAGAAGACGGTGGGATCGAGAGGCGAGCAACGACTTTGCCAGACAAAGCAATGAATACGAAAATTCGATGCAGGGACGTTCGGCTTCTAGGTGGAGATCCGTTATGGCTTTGCTGAATTCTGCCTAATGTAGCAAAATGAAGCCGTCCAGAGGTTGGATTACACTGTCCAAATGTCTAACGGACCATGGCATGCTCTGTATACACCGGCGTCAAAAAGGCGAAAGGCGTACGAGTCAGAAGCCCAAGCCCCTCTCGGAAAGTTACTTACTTTTGCGCCGCGAAGCGGAGCACTATTTGACGTTCGTGGTAGTGGTTGAGAAAGAGCTATCCACCAGCATGGCTGTGATGGACCACAAGCAGGCAGCATTGAAACACTACGAGGCAGGAGACCTCTGTCTTCTAATGCAAAGTAGGAGTGAGGAGACCGACGATGTTTCGCAGGAGCGCATGATAGAGAACCAGGGGTCAACTTCGGTTCAAGAGGTTTGTTCTGCTGACGGCGAGCACCGAGGGAGTATCTGAAGAAGTTTAGATGGTATATACGAAAGTAAGAAGGCGTGGTTACGCATGAGTCTCTCAAAAGCCAGAGCTGGAAAGGTGCAATTGAGAACAGAGGACAGGGACATAGTCGTGGACCACACGAAGTATGAATGCTTGATACGGGTGAGATGAAGCCGACACGAGAAACCCACACGGCGTTGAATATGGGTCCGAACATACCGAGTTAACAATCTGGAAGCGAGCACTTTTACTCCCTCTGGTCTGAACATCCATTGCGTCTTATCGTTGATGGTTTGAAGTGTCTCGCGCCGATGTTCCAAAGCTCTTGAAAAGCAGATAAAGCGCAATGCAAGAATTGTACTCTGCAGTGGCAATAAACAACAAGAGATAACTTTACTCCAAGCTCAAATTTCCGATCGACAATATAAATCGGTTTCAGAGTCACCAAATCCAGTCAGAAGATGTCAAAGGTGAAAAGGTCACATCAATCTCAGCGCTGAGGCCTGTTCCGTTGCCTCCTTCCTACACGAAGTAGGTACATTCATGGACCGTCTGGCGAGGGGTACCTTTTCAAACAGTCTCAAACCCTTCTCGCCACTTTTCGCAGGAATTCACTTCTTCACTTCCCGCCCTTCTCGACATAATCCTCAAACTCCAGTGCCTCTTCCACAATCTGATCTGTCATACCAGGGATGGTGACATCAGGCAAATACTTGCTATGACTCGTTCGATGTGTAGCAGTCCCATCCAAGAATTTGTGCGCTTTGTCGACCAGGTCATCACTGAGACCTATCTGTGTGCCTTGGGCTTGCACCGACCGCACGAAGTCGTGAGCGGCTTTGGCAGCGTCGTCGGTCACTCCACTGCTAGATCGGCGGATATTGCCCGCCATGAACTCGTGAGCAGACTTGGCGGCGTCGTCGGAGATTCCGCTGCTGGTGCGACGATGGCCCATGCCCGTATCGGTAGCTGCAGCTGTCGCTGGTGTGGATTTGCTGTCCATCTTGATTTTCGAGACCTAAGAATTTGCTGTAAGTATGCACTTGGAAGTTCGTGGTGAGAGCTGTCAGCGATGGCGATGAGAGCTCTTCCATTTCGAGCCCGAATATCACGAGTGCTCTCCTCTTTCCAAGGATCTCGTGCTCAAGGAAAGCGGGGTTTCCAGGATTTGCATGGGTTTGCGTGAGAAAGGTAACTGAGAAGCATGGTGTTGGCCAGCTGAAAGATGATTGGCCGTAGAATACGTGAGGCATTTTCTGAAGCGTAAGATTCGTGCCTGGTGTGGGAGCGAGGACGTCTTACGCAAGACATTTCCGGATTATTGCAGGATTCGTGCATTGCTGTCAGCAAACACGAATGCTGAAACTTTGTGCAGAGAGCAAAGAATGCACGAGTTGGCAATCTTGACGACGCATTGATGGCTTTTGCTCGAATGCATGGTAAATGTTAAGATGCAAAATTCCATCTACTGCGTTCCTGCATGTGATGCCTTCAAAGTCATTTGTGCTGGGTAAAGGTGAGGAAGGAAGTCTACTTCTGTAGCCGCCAGACTCGGCTACGAGCAGCACCAATCGTGATCCGTAGTGCTTTCGCTCGATGATCTTGTGGCTTGTCTTGTCACCTTATTGTCAAGTTCCATACCTGTATCTCGTTAGGAGACTTGTTTCATAAGTTGAAGCTAGTCCACACCGCAACAAAACCAATGAAGGTAACTGCTTTACAATCTCGTAAGATTTAACGCTTTCTCGTACATGTCAAAAATTGGCCCTTTTTGCTTCAACCAGCTACGTGGCAGCAAGATGATATCCAGGTGAGACTGGAGTGATGACAGTGACCGACCTACAACAAATGCGCAAAAGATGTGCTCTCCATAGAGTCAATCACTGAGCTACAAGGATCAGTCGTTGGCAAGAACCCCAAGACCGAGAGTGCCAGCGGCTCTCATGTGCAGCCACGACAGCGTCCAACATGAACCATGGTCATTGGACATCCCACCCGTACAAATCGATATTCTGCCGCGCAGACAAGGCCACCTATGTTACGTGGTAAGCGGGAAGTCCTGTTACGGACGAGAATTGCCTGTATCAGCATGCCTTCACACCCCTCGATATGGAAAAGGAGAACAAGGTTAAACTGGTGGTTAGATTCCAGAATGTTAGTGGGGAAAAGGAGAGAGGAAATGGCTTTATTGTCGCTGAAGAGCCTTCGTCAACGGTTCTGTTCTTGATGCTTCGAGAACTACGTCGCTTGTGTGTTGGCTATAGGACTTACAGTGAAGTTGTATCTGGAGCAGAGCTTTCAGAAGGCAGGCCAGGAAACTGCACTTCAAAGCTGATATCTTCCATTGGTATGCCGAGTTGCACGTCGTGTCATATTTCTCTCCAGGCAACGACCCATTGGCTGGCCGTGAGGCAAAAGTTCATCAACGGCGTGCGCTACAGGAACAAGACTGAGAACAGCTTTGAGCAACCGCTCACAGAAATACGAGGAAACCAAGATATTTCCACATTGCCACCTATAGGCATGAGGGAAGAAGAGATCAAAAATGTCTGGTCCGGGGCAGATAGTGATCTGCCGCCTCAGCATTTCAAGTCATTCGAAGCCTGGGGAGTCTTTCATCCGAATGCTGGTGGACCCGCTGGCAGGGACACGATGCTTTTTTGCAGTGGAATTCTTGCTTGTAGGAGGTTCCGTAAGTGGCCAAAGTTATGTCGATGACACTGACATTTCCCAGGTTCAGGTGCCCAAGCCTTGAACAGACGGCAGTCACTTCTCCATTCATGCGATAACCTATTCAGGCTTTGCCCATGTTCTTCGCCTATCCCCTATGGAGACGACCTAAGCGATTCTAGAGAATGTCCTAGCTCAATGAAAAGAGCAGTCATGATCCGCTGTCAATCCTTCTGTCGACGCTGCTGGCCTTTTACTTCTGAAACACGAACCCGGGGTTGAACAGGGGATCACTACCATGAATGGCTGTTTCTCATCCAGTGGCTATAAAAATTGTTCAAACCCGCCATACTCACGTCACGCTAGGGACTCAGAGAGAGCCACTTGGGGAGAACGTCGATGCAGCCTCTGTTATCAGTCTGAAGAGCAAATACTTCTTGAAGATATGAGCGTATGTCTTGGATGCCATAAAAAATTATCTCTACCCGTGTCTCGAGATGTCCTGGCAAACGGCTCCTGCTTTGCTGCATTTGTCTAATCATGGTGAGCTATTTACGCTCTTGAGCGATCCGGACAGTCAAGGAGCATGTTGGCCTGTGATCTGCCCATCTTTTCATGTTTGTTTCCCGGCCTGATTAGCCATCAACAAAGTGAGATTTGGCCAGGGCTTCCAGGACACCAGCAACGAAACGGATGCGGAAGAGCTTCTGGGGCGTGCTGGTGCCTTTGTAGGCTGACCTCATTAGATCAGACGAGGTGAGTCAACAATTAGGTTGGATCCATGCTCCTGCTTGTTTCTTTAGGTGGCCACCCAATGCCATCTCATGCCGTAATGTGAACCTCAGCCCTACTGGCCGGTCAAACGACCACCGAACAGCGCAAACGAGCGGGTAATAAGCCTGATTAGTACGTATCAAGTCGAGAATTGAGTAGTGCAGCTTGGAACTATGCCAGGGAGAATAGGTTGGTCCTTAATACAGCTCGGAGACGGTATACGAGCCTCGTCCAGGTGAGGAAAAACCATAAGTAACTGTTTCGGAATATGGTATTGGAAAGGTGTCGTTTTGTTTCGTGTGTCTTCCGACTTTTCAACCGCCACCGAGTCTGCAACTTCTAGTACTTTCGAAATCTTCTAAATCTTGCCTGGGCCGCTGGAAGGTACACAATGGCTCGAGATAAGCAAAACAGCATAAATGGCAACAAACTTTCCAACAAGGCCATTTCCAACATCTTATCAGTAGCTCACTTCGAGACAAGCACGACACACGGAGTAAGTAAGCGCGTTGTTACTGCCATGCTCCCTGACTCAGACTTAATAATCCCTGCACACAATCCAGATCATCTCCATTCCCTTTCGCCTTTTCTTTACCTTTGACCCCGGTTGCGCTTCTGTTCTCTTGGTCATTCCCGCTGGGCAATACCCGAGCCGTCGAGGATGCGGGGTGGCCATGGCCTTGCAGTATTGTGTTCCGTGCTGTTGTACGCTGCGTCCGTCGGAGGTCGTGTACAGAGTCACGCGTACCAGGCATCCAATTCTCTTTATCCGAATCACTGCCCGAGCTCTGTCTTCGATGGCCCGGCTGAGGTTGCATCTTCGGGTCAGCATTGGTATCCTCTTCGGACATGCCGTCTGAGTTTTGCAGCCGAGCCATGGATGACTGCGCGCGCGACAAAGTTGGCTTGGCCTTGATCTTGAGTCCAGATTGACTTCGCCGAAGGTTATTTTGCTTAGCTGGGTTAGGGCTAAGCGCTTGGGCCTGCTGTTTTCGTAATTGTTTATTGGAGGCAGATCGTACAAGACCGAGTGCTCCAACGGCAGACCCGGTGGCTTCCTGCTCCGCGCGTGCTGCGAGAGACGAACGGGCAGATCGATCACAATAGAATTCCCAGGTTCTCGCGTCACGAGATCGTCCTGTTGGACCTCGCATTGGTTGCGCTCCTCGTTGAGCAGCATCGCGGAAATTGAACGTGCTCGACACGTCGCTCTGGGCGCGTGTCAGGCCTGATGATCTTTGGGAAGCAACGTGCTGATGTGGCGCAGGCCGCTCTTTGGGGGGCGAAGGAGTGGTCTCGTCGTTAATGCGTACTTTGACCGAGCCATCGGCAGATACAGCGAGGCGGACGAAGGAGGTTGTCCGACGGAGGGATTTGGAGTCTTTGGGGGAGTCTTCTTTCGGTTCTTCGGTGGCGGGCCCGGACTCGATCATTTGTTCGTGGGAACGCTTTTTAGTGACTTGTAACGGAGGATCATGTTGGCTGGGCTCAACGATCGCGGTCTGAGCCGTGCTTGGCTTCTGCGCAACAATTTCTGAGGTGGGGGGCGGCGTATGCAGGTTCTGGTTGCCCTTCTCAGCTTGCTCTTGTGGGTTTGAAGGACTAGAAGTAACTGGCGTTTCAGAGTCATTCAGCATCGATCTCAGGTCGTTACTTCGAGGTGATGAATGGTATTGCGCCGGGGATTCCACGTCCTTGCACTGGCTCTGTCGCGAGGGTTCCTGACTGTTCTGTGGGCTCGGCAGCTGGCTTGTGGCTTCGACCGGCACCCCGTTGCGGAAATGCGGTATCAGTTCGTGTGGCTGGAGCGGCTTCGACTTCCTACGATCGTTCTGCCTGCGATTCTGAAACCATATCTAGAAGAACACCATTAGCGATGCAGGAGAAAACATGAGAAGAGAGATGAGTCCGTGTGTACCTGTACTTCTTTCTCACCCAGGTCTACCAGCTTGACGAGGTCCAAACGCTCCTCTTTGTTGGGCTTCGAGTTCTTCTGGTATGCGGACTCGAGGATGGCATGATCGCGTGGGCTAGAGTCGTTGTCAGTCTCAAGTAGTTTGGCACGGGTTGGCCACCGCCGTCTCACCTTGTCCTTTTACGTCTTTGTTTCTGGCCATTGCATATCGCCTCTAGACGGGTTAGATTGTGCTCTTGGGTTGTACTTGCATCGTCCATCCCATGCCTGCCTTCTCTGTGGATGGGATTTTGGTCGTCGGGTTCATATTTGGACATCATTAGCACAAGGAGGGCACCAGATGACGCAAGGAGCGATCAATGTCGTTGTTGAGAAGCGCAGCACATGGCGAAGTTTGCAGAGACAGTCGCGCAGCTCGCTAGTCATCGTGCATAGAGTAGCGCGACAGCGGGACGCGTGAAGTGTGACGTTGATGTGCCAAGTCGTCTGGCGCGAAAAACAGATGCCTCCTCACCCTCGGCCCACAGCCTCTTTTTCTTTTGCGCTGCCACCGTCGCGCATTCTTTGAGCAAGGCAAGGCTATCGTGATGTGCAAATGGCATTTGACATACGATTCTGATGGACAGCCCTTCTATCCTAGTCTTTGATCGTGGCCCAAATTTCCAGCTTCTCAAGCAACAAAATAAAGAAATTGCTGAGCTGCTTGTCGACGGCTGTCTTACCAGACTGCGTATCACACCTACTATGCAAGTATTACCTTTGCGTTTCCCTCAAGTTGAATGTCAATTTCGATACATGGTGTTCTCGCCCGGGACAGACCTAAAATGCCTGATCAGCCACTGCCTATTTTGGGCAACTAGCGTCACGAAATCACGTGCAAAAGGCCTACGACAGTCCCTAGGGCCCCGAATCCGGCTCCACAATTTGTTGGTTGCCTTAAAGCGCTGGACTCTCACTTTTGACCCGAGTTTTGGGCGGCCTTACCCACGTACCTTTGCAAGAGCAATATCGGTTCGTTTGATATTCTTGGCTTAGCGCTGCTGTGGGCTGATCAGCGAGAGAGGAGCCATGCCTCACCTCGAATATGCAGCTGTTTCGTCCAGATTTAGTGCTCCGATTTGCCCCATAAGCAGATTGCCAAAGTCTCATCGTGACAAAGTGGAACTACAGAAACCATCGACACCGACCAAGACGAATCAAGCTTGGCCGGTGTCACGACTCAGAGCTAGTGCTCCGGGACCGGAACCTCGCCCATGACCCTCACACCATTCTTCAGAGCCATGGGAGAGATACATACTAGAAGATGAGGGTACGGTGCCATCGCCAATACGGTGTCGATGCAAATACGTTGCAAACGTTCCGTAAGACCTTCCGCGATGAAATTGACGATATTTCGTCTTCCTCACCAGGCTTCACTCACCAGGGTGCGCAGGCAGCACTGCCCTTCCCGGACTATTGGATCGAATGCATGAGGAAGGGGCCAAGACTATTCTTTGGTGCTCTCTGGCAGTCGCAAAGTGAAATGCGACAATGAGCTACGTCTCCTGAACAGAGGGACTATATCTCCCGCCCCCTTCAGTGCCCTCTTACCACGTGGCGACGGCTTCATCAGGGCCACGTGCCAAGGGGTGTTGTCCTTGTCGGGTTCTTAAACTCGGACTCCGTGGGGTCAAGATACAGTATGGGCGCTAGTAGCTGAGCGCAAGGCTAAGTGACTTGAGTGCACACACACATATGACGTGAGGCCCTTCACTTTCCACCGCCTATTGATCCCGGCAATGCAGGTACTAAATCGATCTGCGTTATTTGCCACATGCACTCCTTCCTATTCCTGCAATTCTCGCACCGGGGTAGCTGAGGCACCTTTTTGTTGGCCCTCCTCTTGACCCGCTCAACTTTGTCGAACCATCGAGCCAAAACGGCTGAATGAGCCTACTTTCTTCGCCTGGTTCTCTAGCAGACCGAGTACAGATATGATCTATATAGAACTCGCAAGAACAAGGAAATTCAACTCGTGATGCCTTCAAAATCACTAACCACTATGATGAAGATAGCAATCGCTGGCACAAATGGCCTTGCGCAGTTCATTGCCTACTATCTTACTCAGGCCACCTCTCACAACTTTGTCTTCCTAAGCAGAATGGTGCTAGTCAAAATCAGTCATGCAGGAATCATCCTCGCTAACTTCTGCAGGCCAATCCAGGACTCAAGGACAAGGACTGGCAAGTCCTTGTTGTTTCTTACGAGAACCAACCCTCACTCGTCTACACCCTGAAGGGCGTTGATGTGGTCATCTCCACAATAAGTGGCGTGTCACAGCTTGCTTTGGTCGAAGCTGCCGCCGCTGCTGAAGTCCGCCACTTCATACCCTCAGCCTTCTCTGGTCCTGAGCAATGCGCACCAGAAGTTGTCGAACAGGATGAGTGGCAGACATTGGTAAAACTCCTCGAAGACCACTGGACACCGTTCTCGATGCGCTACACGATATTCACCTGCGGCGTCTTCTACGAACGATTTGGCCCGGGCGGTCTGAACACTTTCCAAATCAGCACAAGTCACAATCGTCACGCAGCACTTGGCGAGGAAGGAAATTTACTTGTCGACATCAGAGCCGGCGAGGCCACAGTATCGGTTGCCCCTGGGAATCAAGAGCTAGCCATTTGCTTGACGAGCGTCCGAGACGTTGCTCGTTACGTTGTTGCAGCACTGCAAGCGTACGAAGATCTGACGGCCTGGCCTAAAGAGTTCAAGTTCTGCACGCAAAGGCTGACTATGTCGGAATTGCTCAACACGTGCTCGAGTATTCGAGGTACGTATACAGCTTCCCCATCAATTCTCTGCACCTGAGTTAAAATGCGGTGGCTCGAAGGTGGGCCTGTGTTTCAATGAGAGGTTCACCCATCGAATTACCATGTTTGACTGAGAGCATTTTGCAATCTCAATTCCTGGCCGATCAGCAGTAGAGACGAGACTGATCCCTTCGCAAGCACTGAAAAGCATAGAGCCGCTATATCCGTCGAGCGACGTGGATCTGTGCATGCGCTGAATGGCCTGCACTTTGTTCATCTCTATATCAGCAGAATTATAGAGGCGATTAGTGGAACAGCGACCCATCTGAGCACCTGCGCATTCCTCACAGTCCGCAGCTGACCTTCCTCATTCATAGGGTCTCAAATTCTCACCATACCCACGACTCCAGCCCAACTCACGCACCACTACCATTCTGCAATCCAGTCAGAGGATGCAGGCAAGGCCCTCACGATCTCGCAACACCTCGCTATCGCCGAAGCCCATCCCGCGTTGAACTTCTCGCCTGCAGATATCAACCTCCCGCGCGACGTCCTCGCATTCGCACGGATCCCAGGGGCCGAGCCCGTCCCCTCAGAGCCCTTCGAAGAGTGGCTTATCCGAGCATGGAGTACAGCTCCGCCCGCAGGAACAAATACCAGCGCTCAGACAAGCGCTAATACAAGTGGCAGGACGTCTGGCAAATCGAGCCGCAGCGGGAGTAGCCAGAAGGATCGGAGTAGGAAGATCACACCGAAGTGAGTGATCTATTTCGAAAGGTAACGGCGGCTGCGACGGCGGCTGCCCCAGCAGCGAGTGTCGGTATGAAAGTGAACAGCCGTGTGAACAGATCGCACTACGGCGCCAAAAAGCGGCCGTGGCCAAATCCCCTCCGCGGGAACACGGACGCTGATTGGCTGTAATCCGCCCCGCTGATCGCGTGCCCACAAGTGAGGCTCATGCTCAGCCCTACAGAATTTGGGGGTCTTGGCATGGTTAGCTCGACCTGTTTCGATACTTTAATGGAGGATCACGACATTTTTGGGAGTTTTTGAGTGATAATTTTAGGAGGGCTTCTGTGATCGAGGAGTTTGCATGGTGTTGAGCGGGACAATGCATGGTTTCGAAAGGTGGATTTGGCGCCTCATTGGAGTCTGGGAGATTCAGCGTGCTTGAGAAGAGGCGAATTTTTAGCACTGCAAGGTATAGAGATCGCTTTCGAGCATCGGAGTATTACTTGCCGATAGCTTCCAACACTTTGTCCGTATGGAGCGTGCCTCTGCAAACGTCTGTGGATTCTGTGAGTCTCAAAAAGGGCTTTGCCGGGGCGACTGAGTTCAGTGCTCAAGCTCGGCAAAGCAATTGGAGGAATTGCTTGACTAATTCTTCAGTCAACGTGGCCAGGACCCTCGTTTGCGTACTGACGGCTTAGCAAGGCCCTCTCCAACTCGTTGCGGCGGTGTTGTACAGCTTAGCTGGATTTCGCTGCCTTGTGTTAGACCTGCATCCAAATCATGATCTTCCATGCAAACGCATTTGCCAGCTCCCAGTTACACCTCGCCTTTACCCTCAAGCAACGAAGCGAAATTGGACAAAAGGAAAACAATTTTTATACTGTGAACACTGTTGAAACTTCTTGACAATATCTTCGAGCGCTTTGATTGGGACATGCTGACAACTCCGGTCACGAGTGTGTTATCTGTACGAGTTAATGACATTACATTGTTGACGGTTACGTGGCCTGAGAAAGTTGAGCCCATCTCACTTCCTGAACGGCATACTCAAACGTCCGAGAAACTTTTTCTTGCTGGAAATGTTGCGTTCAAGCATGAGCGTAAGGTCTCTTGCTGTAATCTCATCAAAGGCCGCCTTGAAAGCTTTCTCTGCGTCAGGCTTCTTGAAGCCACTCGACTTTCTCTGAAAGCGATCCGTTTCTTTGTAGCAATTCTTGACGGCTTCGGAGTTTACCAAGACCCGAGCAACTTCTACTGCCTGTGCAATGGATTCGGCATCTTGATCGGCAGAGTCGATATCCTCGAGGCGGTCGAGGTAATCAAACCAGATACTCCAGCCACCCTGCTCGCACGGCCTTGCCAGATCTCCGTCCAGCTCGAGAAGTCGAGTTACAATCTTGTGGTTGAAAACCCCGAATTTTGAGGTCAGAGCATGAACCAACAAGGGTATCTTGCCCTTTGTCTGCAGTCTTCCCGGCGTCCAGGCTCGCATTTTATCCAACACGTAAAAGTCCAGTCCTGCCTCGATAGAAAATGCAAGAAAGCCGCTCTCCACGTACTTTTTATTATCGAGCTGCTCTTCTTCGTTTAGTGGATCTTTATCGTATTGTTTGCCGACTTTGTACAATAGTTCCAGCGGCGAACTTCCTGCAAGATGCTCCAATCCAGATATCTCAACAATAGTGCGCGGGAGTTCGGCTCGCCAATATGCATCCATCCACGGATTCGCCATTGGGCACGCGCAGTAAGAGCTTGCACATGCTTTTAGGAAATGCTTGCTGATGTCGAATGGGCTTCGTCGCCATGACGCTAATAGTGCTTGAGTCCTATCGGCCTCTATGAAGTCTCTTGCTGTGCGATGAAGGAAACCAACTTCTCGCACAACGCGGCGGTCAAGTGAGAAAGATTCCAGGAAACCCATGCATTGAGCGTTAAGCTGGGCTTCTTCCTTGTCTTGGATTTTGATGACCTGCTCCAGACTCAATTCAGACGTTTTTGGCAGCAGGCCTTGCTCAACGGCTTGCAGGCGAAGAAATGATACGGTATTAGCAGATGGGGCCCCTCGAGCGCTACTTCAAAGGCCCGGCTTGCTTCATCGAGGTAGAATGGATCAAGAGTGTCCATCATTCGTTGGAAAAAGTCATCGAGATCTGTTGGTATCTCTTCGAGCCATCTGGTTAGTTGATGGATGTCGTCACTGTTCCTCAATCCCGTCAGCAGAGACCGAACGACCAGCCGAACCCAAAGGAACACTCCTTGCGCTCTTGTGACAATGCTCTCTTTGAAGTCTCTGGCTTGTTCTGGTTCGCATATTCGCCACTTTAAGAAATGCTCGTTCTGATGAAAGGCACCGTCGACAAATTCTTGAATATCGGGCTTAGTCAGATCCTGCAATTTCAGCTGTGGACAATCACTGAATGCGTCCATGTAAATGTTCCAAGGTCGACTTGATGCACAGACTTTTACAGATGGCCTCGATGCCAAGTCGAAAAGCAACGAGCAAATCTCGGAACGTTGATCGTCGTCGCCATGAAACTCATCGAGCCCATCTGCAAAGATAACGATCTTCAAATCGTCTTTGTAGTATTCGACAAATGCAAAAATGGCCGAACGAAGCTCGCTTAGCGACCATGAGGGGAGAGACTCCGCTCCTAGCTCTAGGAGGCGCCATTTCGCAGGAAAGAGGTGACCAGGGAAATCCGGCGTCCAGTCCTTGTCACCTCCTCCCTTGATTCGGAGATTGGTGTGAAAAGCGAGCTCTCGCCGGTCTTCTTGAGTCATACTATCGCCTGCCTGGTCGAAAATTGCTGTTGCAAGACCTTCCGCACGTCTCGTTAATAATTGGTGTAGAAGACTCGAAAGGAGACCTTCCTGGGATTTCTGGAGCATCGTGCCTGCATTCCAGAAGAAGCAGCTGGGCATCCAAAGCTCAGTTCCGCGGGCCCATTTCGTGGCCGCTAAATGCGTCCTTGCATCGTCGCAAAGGAAGCGCATAAGAGTCGATTTCCCCGAGCCAGGTTTTCCCGAAACCCAGTACAAGTGGCGGGATGGTATGGTATCATCCTCAAGCCACTGCGCAAAGTTGTCCCAGCACTCTTGGAGATGTGCACCACGATCGTAGAGCCAACCGAATGTCCGCGATTCTGCTTAACTTGGTTGTAGCGGTTGTGCATTTCATAGAATGACAGGCTATCTATGATTGCTGCTCTGATTTTCTGTACTTTGGTTCTGGACGCCGCTTCGGAAAGATCCTGTGAGAATTCATGTAGTGAAGTCCCATGCTTGGAGAGCCATCTATCTGCTGATGGAACAACTGGCGCTTGATCCGAGCCCCGGGAGACCACCGAGCGCATAAAATGCTGTAAGCCGTCGACCTGCTGCTTATGCTCTCTGCTAATCTTGTTCAGAGCATCCAGAATGTTCTTTTGTGAAACATTGATCTGGCGCTGATTGAGTGCCGCATACTGAGCGTCTTCTTCCCTGTTAGTGTCAGCCTCGGTACTCGTGAAGTCTGCTTCATATGCTCACCTGATGACTATAAGCATGCTCAATGTCAGCTCAGCACGGACGTCATTGAGGACACAACGCATGTTTTCCACCCGTTCTTTGTTCCAAACGCTTTTGAGAGCCTGTCGAAAACTTTTGAAAACTCTCGCGCCACCAGCTCGATAGAGCTCTTCGAACACAGAGCTAAGCTCTTCCGCAAGCTTGACAGATCGGGATACGACATGATTCAGAGTCTGCCTCCCCAACGGAATTTTCGGGGAGTGTTTTGAGGTGCTGGCATGTGTTTGAAGGATTTTGCACTGTTGCTTCAAGGTCAAGGACGCATCGCGTACCAGCCTATGCTCAACAGGGAGTCCTTTTCCATGATTGTGAATTTGCCATGTCTTTGAGATGAGTTTAGCCCCGAAGTCGATGAATTGAAACACAGCCGCTGCGGCACTCAACGCAGAAGCCGGGTCCATTTTGTTGCACAGATCTCTGGAAGCTTGAGATCACGACTGTTGTCCGCGCATGTGGTCTTTAATCTCTAACTGCCATTGCAAAACTGCCAACACCGCTTTGAAGAGACCACATTGCGATTTTTGCGTCGGGCTGTAGAGTCTGTCGGAAGTGCGTGGCGTGAAGAATCTGGGGCTGAGCGCGGAGACTGCATATCTCAGCAGCATTCTAATTGGACCGGGGACGCAGCGATTCTGCCTTGTCCAAGTCATGGCATTTTGGTTCCTAGCGACCTTGATGCGGACGGTATTGAGAACACAGCCATCACCAAGAACGGGTAATTTGTTGCGTTGTCGATGAATCCATGGAAAGAAGGTTAGGGTTGAGAACATTATGGAAAGATGGCACACCTCTGTGGATGGGTACGTACCTGAGTAAGGTATGCAGACATTGCTTGCAACACTTAAAAAGGTCTAGCGGAGACAGCACAGCCTGATCTCATTGTCCGAGGAACAAGTCAGCAATCACCAACATTCATGGCTCAGCGTCATTAAAGATTGCTGATACTTAGCGCCAGCTTACAAGTCATCCGCCTCATCCTTCACCATCTCCGCCATCACTAGCACCATGCCTTGGCAAACCTGCGGTTACGCCAATTGAGTTTATGTTTACCACCCTTGCGGCAACTTGTATTGCTTTTGACCACACACAATCTAGGACTCTGGGAAACCTACTACTGCAATTACTTATGTGGATAAAATGGCGACCATGTGCCATTCTAGCTCACTACAAAACGGTCAAGTCTATAACGCTGCGCCGATAGCGACGAGTCGAAAAGAGGCCGTCACGACATTTGCGATGAAGCAGACGAAGCAATGATGCCTCTGCCGTCATCGCCGAAACCAATAATGCCATGTCAACAGCACAGACATGACCAGATAGGAACGAAGACCTTTTGGGACAAGCAGACGATTATTGCCTAGGCTTTTCGGTGATCCGGTCGATCTATGTCCATATCACCAAAAGGCTTCATTACAGGAATTTCCTCTCCATTTTCATCAGGGATTATTTGATATGTATGCAGACAGACCGGACGCTGGAACGCATTACAATACTGATCAGTGGTACTTGTGCCACGTATGCGAGATTCTAATTCAGGGTGTGACATGAATATTGATGAGGAGAGTAATGTAGACGCCGTGCATGTGGCGTAGAGACGTAGTGACAGGAGCTCAAAGTTGAAATCTGAGACGAGTGGAAGACAATGAGTAAGGAAGAAGACGTTGGAATATGCGCCGCGACCTCGTTTGGTGTCGGATAGCAACGACATTTCAGAAGACCATCGCCACGTAACTGAATTTGTTCGGCCTTGCATCTTGTTGCTTCGATGCATCAAGGGAGCATTCGCTCAAGAGATCCGATATGCAGATGTCTGTCCGCTCAGAATTCTAGCATTGGTGTTACTCGGCACCTTGCGCCAACTGTGACCATTCGAAATCGGTCGCGATCTCCTTGTACGCTTTCTCCTAAGCCTCGGCATCAAACGCGTCTCGGTCAGACGCGTCTTCTGTAATTCACCTTTACGCATAATCGAACCCAGACTCACGCAAACTCCGGCAAAGCGCTCAATGCAGTCACGGCTCGTAACGTTCCCCGCCTCTTGAGCATCGAGCAGTTGAAAGGATTTAGTTGCCTCACCTTGACCACCCTCATCATGCGCCCTGTCCACGATTCCTCAACGGCCATCACCCACGCCAAATCGTCTTTCCTAACCTCTCAAGTCCGCCTACTGAGCACACCTCTCCAAGCACCCGCTGATTCGCCCCTGTCCAATACCGCGACCACGACCCTCCTAGACAAAATCGACAAAAAGGTCCAATCTCATAACCGACTTTCATTCCCACTAGAGACACAACGTCATGTAGTCGAGCAAATTGACAGCCTTTACTGGCGGGATGTCCTTTCACCTGGTCTGCCGGTTAATAAGGCGGAGACGGTAGTGAAGCGAGACGCCGATCTGATAGAATCTGGCGTCAGTCTCCCCGAGAAGTGGGACGATGCTGTCGTAGACCCGCAGTCACCAAGGAAGCGCCGAAGGATGTTGGACGGGGAGCGCAAAGCAAGTGATGATGATGGCTCGGCTGCCGGTAACATTGCACATGGCGAGGCAGACGAAGCAGCACAAGATCAAGACGAGGATGGAGCGTCACAAGCTCGGACGTATTACCAGCTGCATGAGCAACTTCAAGCGCAGTCTACGAGACGGGACGAGCTACGGCGGAAATTGGCACAGTACAAGCAGCTCAAATCATTGCTGCAGCCTTTCAAGAGTCCGCAGACAAATATACAGCCTAATCTGGTCACGAGGGATAATAAGGAGCTTGAAAGCGAGCTAGCGAAGATGAGGGTACTGCTTGCAAGGGTTGGAAACAAAGTGCAGGCTCAGGAGCGGAGTGGAGGGTCTCGGGCGGCTGCCTCCAGGAACAAAGATGTGGTCTTGAGCGATACGCAAAGGTTGGAGGCTGTGCTGGGGCTGGGATAGCATGCCAGCATGTAGGCTCGGCAAAGACACAAACAAACATTCAGAATCAGCAATACTCTCAGGCTGATGCTACAAAGGGTATACCTTAGATTCAAGCGACTGGCATAGTTAATCAGCTAAAACTTCGGAAGACCACGCACGAATTGGATAGACTTATAAGCCAGCCTTTTGAGTGGTAAGATGCTCAGCTCCGTCCTAGAAAAAGAAGGACCATTTGCAGGACCACCCAGCTTCTCACGCAAGGCCAAAAATACCTGCCTTTGCCTGTTGTCGGCCTCATCTGAGCTTTCAAAGGATTCAACGACACAAGCCGTCCGTCCCAGAATCGGTTGATATCCGTCGCCAGAACATGGAGCGACTGTGGAAGATGGAATGCACCATATGATGAGAATTTGGTTGAGCTGTCAACTACATCATTTGTGCTGTCAGTACATGATGTATCCCCTCCTTGCGACCGATCGCATTCCGGTAAGCTTGTCTCATAAGTGTTCCCAAGCAGCTCCTGCGCCGGATACCAACGCCAGCTGTTGTGCCTGATCCTCTTCTCGAGGTTCAATATTTGCGTCGCAGGGGCAACAATCACGGAGCATGAGAATCTTGCCCAGGTAGAGAAGGATTTCATCTGCGCTCAAGAGGCAGCATTGACGGCTTTCTTGAGCAACCTGCCGGAGGATTAGACGCGGTTATGGCAGAACGGCTCTTTTGACGCTCCTTCAAGGCGTGACTACGTTCCGCATCGAACCCCCGAGTATAGCCACCCAATTGAATAGACCTACCACCCTCGCCTCACCTAGCCGCGCAGGCTGCGAGATGCAGCAGCTCACACGGGTGGTGTGCAATAGGTAGACCACATCAAAGCAGCCGGACCGTGTGGTGGCTACAGTCTGCAAGCACGTCTGGCAAGATTGACAAGGAGCCGGAAGCCGGCAATGAGTTCAGCGCAACCAGGTACGGGACGTGAGGCCGAAGTTTCCTTGCTTACGAGTACCGTGCGTACTTCTCAGGGGACTCAAGGGCATGGAAGGACGCCCTAAGCGATGGCTGATGGTAGGCTGGCGGGAGAAAAAGGAGATTTGTGTTCACAACCGTCACGGCGCACGGCGGCCACTGGACTCCAAAACTGAATCGAGCGAGGACCAGGAAGCACTTACCGGGGGTGTCCGAAGTCTTGCGCAGTCAGTCGAAGTACTACAGCAGAGTGCTTTTACCGGCGTGTCGTGGATATATGTCAAGCGTCACCTTTTTGATATGATGTGTCACGTTTGCAACGAGTTGATTGATCATATCCTGATCTGGACCCATTTTCTTCTTCCCACATCAAACGCCTTCCTGCACCCTCTTTCAGCGTAGGTCATCATTCGTCATCAGCCTCCTCAACAGTAGGGGCCGCATGCCTCTTCGTCGTGCCAGCACCAACCGGCGCCCCAGCCGGCTCAGCACCAGAACTTACAGCCCCACCATTAACATTTGCAGCCGGCACGCTCTCACCATCCGATTTTGCATCCGCCGCAGCTTCTTGACCCGCAGCAACTGCCTTCTTTGACTTCTTTCCTTTCTTCTTCGTCTCCTGCCATCCCCAGACCGGCTTGAAACTATCGAAGAATCCCACATCCTCAAATAGATTCGGAAACAACCACAAACCCGGTGGCACCGTGAAAACGGTAACGCAGAACAGAATCAACCTGAAAATCGCCATGGCGAAAAATGCACCCAGCAGCCCCATCATGCCCACGCTGAGATAGTAGACACCCTGTCGCATTTTTATGGGCCAAAGAGGAAAGAGCACGACCGTGAAGACGGCTAGAAGTGCGAGGATGGAGTATACCCGTGTCTTAATGGAAGGAGCCTCATAGATCCACATGTAATGCATCATGGGATCGAAATCCTGTTGGCCCTCGATTTTGACGTCCCAGAGGCCCTTGATACGCTTCGCTTTTTTGTGAGAGTGGCCTTCGTGCTCGTCCGGTTTTTTGCCAACGCGCAAAGCTAGCATATTGAGAGGGAGGAGTTGAAGGGCATTTCTTGCTTGCTGTTCGTTTGTGACTTCAGGAAGTAAGGGGTCTTTGGTGCGGGCTTTTTGGTATGCGGGAGATTGGAGGGCGCGGAAGGCACGCTTGACTAGGACGGTGTTAGTGCAGAAACGAGGAAGGAAGGAAAAGGCACATGTATACCTTTAAACATGTCTTTCCTTTGTCCGTCGAATATACATGTCCGATACTTCAGATCTTGTGATCGCAGAAACTTTGCAACAGCAAGCGCATCCGGCTTCGCCTCGACCGGCTTGGTCAAATCAATCCTCTGCATCTGCGACTGACCGGGCTGCGGCGCTTGTGCTTGTACTGGCCCTCCCTGTGGCTGCCCGTTCGCAGGAGGCTGTCCTCCTTGCGCCTGTGCGGCCGCCTGCCTCTGTGCCTGAATAGCCTCCTGTTGCTTCATGGCCAAGAACTGCTGCGGACTCATACCAGCCTTTGCTGCCTCCTCTTGTAGCCGCTTCTGCTGCTCCATAATGAATTGCTGTGGTGTCATGCCTGCCTTCGCGGCTTCAGCTTCGAGGCGTTTCTGCTGCATCATTTGGATTTGTTTGAACTGTTCGAGGGTAAGACCGTGCTTTTTGGCTTCTTCTGACATGCGTTGCTCGACTTCTTGGGGAGTGAGAGGGCGGCCACCGACTATGGGTGCGTTAGGACCCTGTTGACCTGGTGGTCGGGCTGGGCCTGAGGATGTTGCCATGATGGAGAATGTTGGAGAATGGGAGATCGTTGGCAGCAGGAAGTTGATGTGTGCTCTGAAACGATTGACTGTAGCAGAGTTTTATCATAGGCAGAGCATGAGTGTACCGAACGGTGCTCGTGCTAGTGGTACCTGGACATGGCAATCGATAATTCATTTGGCTTGCCGTGCGGACAAATGAGGCAATGACGCCACGTTCTCACATGTCACGTGAATCTTCTGGCCCCTTACTGCTCATCTAGCTGTCACTATCTGTTCTTCTTTCACTTTCCCATTGCAGTCGACAAGTACATCTTGCGCAAATGAGTCAAGCACGCCTCAACCGAAACAAATCCCCAGAGCTCTTCTATTCGCCACGAAACGCTGGATTCATGTCTTCGAAGCAAGGCATGGGATAACCAAAAGCTTCTTAATACCTGGCGGGAAATGCGCAAGTCCACTATTGTAGATAGTGATTGTGTAGTAACTGTGACCGAATCAAGGGGCCTGGAAGCTGACTTGGGGGAGACTATCCGGAAATTTGTACATCTTAAGAGTACAAGCCAAGATCTGACTACAGGCAAACGCGCAAGCTTAGTGGTGTATCCGACCGAATATAATAGAAGCACGAGTGGCATACCAATTGTACGATCCTATAGACATGACCACGAAAGGTAGGAGAGGCTGTATGCGGTCAGCCAACCACCGGTAACTACGAGGCGTCTAAAGCACAATCTGCACGGCCCAGAGCATTGAGTAGGCAGAGTCTCGATGCTTCTTACTCCATGAACAGCACCAGAGTAACTTAACAGCTTCTTGATACTTTGTAAGCTATTAGAAATTGGGTAATTATAGGCGACTCAATCTAGTCTTGCTCTTTACACGTTCAAAGCGGTCAGAGAAGCTGCGCTGGGCGCGATGGCAATGCTCAAGTGCGTGATCACCATGGCCTGTGCCAGTCTTCAAACTATTAGTGTGCTCAGTTACATTGATTACCTATGCATAGCATCACAGCAGGCTTTTGATAATCCCTGCCACTTCTTCCCGACTCATCTGCTCGGGCAGACCAAGCACCTTATTATCCGTCCTTCCAGTGAAGTCCGGCTTATGATCCCTACTGAACGCAGCGCGCCTGATAAAATCATACATAGCAGCCTGCACGTTCCCGCCCTCCTTCCTCAACTCTTCATATGCCGCCTTCTCCATGTCAACGGTGTTCTTCTCCTCAATCGTCCACTCCTTGCCGTCGATGCTCTTGACGATGTCAACAAGCTGCTTCTGGGTAAGTACGACATCGTGGTAGAGCACGGCACGATTCCTTGTCGCCTCGAGATTGTTAATGATGCCCACTACAGCCTTGCCGATGGTGGAGAGCGTAGTCATAGAGATTGGCACGTCCCCACCGTCATAGAAGGTAATTTTGTGTTCTTTGAGATTAGCGATGAATCCCACTTTCAGGCCCCAGTCGAAGAAAGCGTTGTTGTATGTATATGTATATGTAAAGCTCGGGTTGGCAGCAGCGAGTTCCTCGATGTACTCTTGCGCCTTGTTTTTGGGCTGAAATACTGGCAGCGCGCGGTTGAGTGGGTTGGACTCGTCAGAACCGAATTCGGAAGGAATGTACCTCTTTATGCCCGCGGCGACGGCGGCATCGGCAAGAGGTTTGTGCATGTCGACGCCGGACACGGAGGCGGTTGAGACTAGAATATCGTTCCCCTGCAGAGCAGAGGTCAAGTTGGTGATGTCCGCGTAATCAACGGCGGTAATCTTTTGGTTGGAGTGTTTGGGGAGGGAGTCCGCCGCAGAGCTGCCTCGACGGGAGAGAACAGTTACTTCGAATCCTGCGTCGAGGAGAGCTTTGAGGACGGCGGGCCCAAGATTGCCCGTTGCTCCGGCTAGAGCGACTTTGACAGCCATCGTAGGGAGATTCTCGTTGAAAATACTTGTTGTGTTTAGGTCTGTCGAATCTATGGAGGCTCTAGGATCAACGATGATCGTGGGTGGAAATCCATGCTGGGCTTCATCCTACCGATCAAGCTGCTATATATCAGATGTTAGCTATTAGTGGCGTACGTGGTCTACTGAGATCGCAAAAGTAGGCCAAGGACGAACGACGCCTTGCTTAGGTCATATGTCTCCGACTTTGAAGTTGAAGTATTGATAAGCTAAGTACGGGACTGTTCATCCTGGAGACCAAAATGCTGCATAGCAACATCAAAGAAAGCCACGACTGCGCGATGCGTGATTGCTTCCCTTGCTGTTAGCTATTGCATTGACGGGGTTGTAGGATCATTGGGGACGCTACTAGCGCTGAGAAGCACCTGGTCCAAGCTGTTGTGCTCGCAATCGGTCCAGCTGCTGGCAAATCATTCCTTAATTTCGTAAACTTGTCGAGTTTCTTCGGGGTTTGAGTTTAATTAGGATTGCTAGCTGATCTTAGTTGATGCTGGCGCTCGATCTTCGATGCGCTGCTTAAGTAAGCTGCTAGGAACCAGTCTCGCGGTAGCCATTCGCGCCTGCCAGAGCTGGAACGAAAGTCACCGAAGCGCCAAGCACGGCACAAATTTTGTCCGTGTTCTGAAATCGATGAGAATCAAAGATGCACAGCTCTCTGAGAAGCCTTCCCGTGGCCTTGACCCCACGTTTGTCACATGTAGCTCTTTCAAGAAGGGACACCTTCGTAATCCCAACCACCTTCGCCTCGCCTGCGAATCTTGCTGTTCCTCGCGTTGGAAGTGCATTTGACCAGAATGGTCAGTCCTGTCAGTATCAATACAATGAGGGCCGCAAGAGCTGGGATCAGAATTTGTCTTGATTCAGTTGCACTGGAGTCTTGATAATAGGGACAGGTACCATTGACACCTGTTGTCACCCAGCAGCCATTAGCCGCTAGCGAATTGAAATTCACCCAGACGCCGTTCAGAAGTTCCGGATCATCCTCGGCATCGGTCAAGATTTTGTGGTATAGATATGTATTCTCGAGGCCTGTACGGGGGACGTCAAATGTGGTATTCCCAGTGCACGCAGGTTCGCCGGCCTCGTATGGCACGCTATACCCGGAGATTCGCCATCTGTAAGGTTGTCCAGCTTCCCGGCACGCTACCCGACGTCTTTCGGTGCAGAACTCTGTTCGCCAATGACCTCGGTATGCATCGCTCGAGATCATCAACGCGCAGCGGAATTTCTCATCTTCTCCCACAGCGCGGGAAGAGTCGTTTTGTGGTTCTCCATATGCCCAGCTAAAGACGGCATTGTTGCCAAAGTCTTCATATGGCTCGGAGACTTCATCCGCTGTGATGCCGTTGATAGTGACGTTCAGCAACTGACTGAGGCCACACGTGGTGAGATTGTCTGCTGCATCGCCCAAAGATGGCGGGTTGATAGCGTTGATGGGGGCTACCGCCCAAGAGTTGTTCAACTGACTGACGTCAAATTCGCTAGCGTTGTAGTAGCAGCCTTCCACGAGCTGGCCATCAGGTCTGTATTGGATATCCTGTTGGGAATGTATATAATTCGGGGGATAGATACGATATCCATCGGCGCTAATATTGTATTCCGAAAGACCAGGATCAATGTCGCCAAAACCAACAATCATTCTCTTGCCTTTGACGACCTGGATGTAGTTCTCATCAGGCCAGCCATCTTCTGTCGCAAGGTCACCATTTGACAAGTTGAAAGTGTTGAAATAACTCGTCAATGGGAGCTCATCAACGCTGCCACGACGTAGCCATGATGAGTTGAGATTGGACCTCTCATTGAGTAAATTCCCAGGAGGGTATAAAACAGAATCTAGACTGTCCAAGTATGTACTAACAGTCTCATTCGCGTTAGGTAGCTGAGATGGTGACAGCTCCGTTCGTTGCAAGCCTGGTTGATCAAACGGAGAAGCAACGTGCAGGTTCAGTACCCACAGATGTATTTTAGCTTCGAGTGTGTTTGAAGTTCTACTCAGATAATCGCTGAAAACTGAGACAATCGACGCGAACGTTAGACTATCATTGCACTTGTATGGCCCAAGCTGAAGGAAACGCGAATCACCATTTGAAGAAAGAACTGAATAAGTAGCGGTAACAGGACTCGTCATCGTACTCGCCTCGGCTGTGCTGCGGTCCACACTCGTGGCCAGTGTAGATAAGATTTGGCGCGCTTCAATCGAGCTTGGTGCGACAGTCCTTTCGGGAACCAGACTTTCCCCAGATGAAGCAATCATTGAGCCATTGTTAGACGTGTCTGGTATCTCCACCGGGCATAAACCAAAGCTGTGATTGATGGTATCCCAATAGAGATCAATCACATATCGCCTGATCTGTGACGACAAGAGATTCGACAAGCAATTTTCTGCTGCAGCATCTTCGTACACGCTCTCTCCGAAACACGCAGCTGTTACATACACCCCGGGATGAGGTACAAAATTAATCGGGACTTGCGCTGACACATCTCGGTCGGACTATTTGAAATCAGTCTTCAATCACCTCGCGATGACTGACGCGCTTACAAGAAATGTCACGTCCCATGTCCCGTTCGCTTGTGCATCAGCATCCGGTGAGAAGCCCAGAGACATTGGGCGGAAAGATTCTGATCATAGATCGCTTGCGCTTTACCGCCTCATCATTCTGCTATTTTCTTTGCAGTAGCAGCAGCAGCTCTTACCTGCTTCCTAGCAATTTTGGCGTTCAGATTTTCGGATGTTGACGGAAGAAGTGGAAGCGCGTGGCCGTCGACGTCCCTGAAGGTTATCGGCAGAATCCACCTATGTCACGTGGCTTGGCGCAACCGGGACATCCATTATTTTTCGCTGCTTCTTGTGACCGCAGATGATGCTTTTGAGATTCATCAGAGGCAGTTTGGGGACTTGAGTAACATGAAATTACGCGGAGTGCAGAATGAGATTTACAGATACTTCAACTAGTGCTGTTGGTTGTTCGAAAGACAATTCGTCGCTTGAGCAGAACAGAAGCAAACCGTTCGGCGATTTTCTTCTACCTTGTGTATTACATTCCATCGCCAGTTCTCTGCAAGCTCGCTTCGGAAGAATCGACTATCTTTAGGGCTCTTGAGCTTCACATCTGAGTATAATATAAGGCGTCAGGTAGGTCGTTGACAGCATTATCATGTGCTTTCTTGTGCTCTTGTGGTTGGACGCATGAATTTTCAGGATACACGTCACTACAGATGCAGACCATTGACTCATGACAGGCATGAAGTGTTGCAGAGGATGTCAGTACTCCAGACAACCGGCGTAGAGATGATGAGCTGCTAGAGCTGTCATAGACCGTATCATCTAGTCTCATCATTGCGTGAATCATGCCAGTTAAAGAACATCCGATGATTATTCTCATCAGCCACTACCACAACCTGTTCGTCTTCTTCCTTCGAATTGAGTCCTAACAGTCCTCCAACCAGGTTGACCAAACCTTCACGACGACTATTCCAAGACTTTGGATGCTTGTCACCGTACAGTACTTTGCGAGCAAGTTCTTTGAATCTGGAAAGCTCACCAGACAACCCTGCGCTCTTTGCTTTTTCGTAGCTCAACTGCTGTTTCAGAAGCTCATTCTCGATGGTCAAACGCTGAATTTGTTCGACGTGGTCTGGCCATTGCTCGCAATATTCCTGTGCAAATTGTGGATGCTCTAGCTGTTCTTTCAGGCGCGAGTCGACTTCATCTTGTGGTATGAGAAGTGCATCCGGGAGCGGTTGTATGAGGTCTATGAGGGTGAGCAATTATTACGAGGTTGGACGTTGCTACCACTTACCTGAACGAGGCTCGTGTGACACGTCTCTTTGTGCCTTTTCCTTCCTTTCTACCAATTCAAATATCTCCTTGGTTGTCTTACATTTTGTGAAGGCATCGGGAGGCTCTGGGAGTTTGAGCCGGCTTTTTAATGGTGGTGGTTGCGTAGTAAGCCCCTGGTGCTTGTCTTCTATGCCAAAATCTCTATCTTTGTTGCTTCTTGTTCGAGTGCGAGGTGGCATTACGCCAAAGATGAACAGTGGAAAATAGGCGCTTTACCATGGAGATGCGTGAAGCATGATTGAAAGTGTAAACAGGGTCGCATGTTTGAGCCGGCTGCTTGCATGCGTTGTCAGGGTTGGGTTGGAACCTTGTTTAGCATAAAGGATCAGAAGTGAATCGTATGCGGACAAACCTAGAGACAACGCGACGAGCACAGGATAACAGCACAGAGCTGTCAAATGTGTTAGACGGTGACGACTCACTGTTACCGCGCGACCTTGTGAACTCAGTCCAGATGTCCCTACTAGGCCACCTGGAGTTGAGCAATACAGACCATTCATTACGCTCAGGTGAGGTCCTCGTGATCTGACCTCTACAAAGCACAATTGCCCTTCAGCTCGATTGATGAGTCGCCTAGCTGGACATAGCGCAACGCGATACTTCTTACATAGTATTTAGAAATTGGTACCGGTACTGAGCCAGGTACAAGTGCGCACTTGTCGCCCAAATGGTGGTTAGAGTCTCGTTAATAGCATGCTTAATACCTTAAGCAATATCATCTTCTCTCAACTCAGCGCTCTCAGCCGCCTTCTCCGTACCGTTCTCGCGAGGACTAGGACATATAGGTACCGGTTTCTTGCATCTCCTCATCTTCTTCTATTACGCTGTTATGTCGGCCACTGCCACAATCGCTGTCGTTCTCCTCGTCCTCATCCTTCCGGTCTTCTTCATCCTCAGAACTACTAATAAAACAATCCCATCCCGGTGTTGGTTCGTCAGACGGCCGGCCAGGTGTACCGTAAACTTCCATCGGTCCATTCACAATATTCACGAAGTCCTCCCTCTCCTTTTGCCGCAACCATGGATGTGCCTGAAGTGTCATTCTATGATTTCTCGGGTTCCAAAACTCGTGGTCCAAATTTGGAGGTTCGTGACACTTGTTACAGGGCAAAGGTTTTGTGCTTTTCGAAACATTTCGGTACAGCCTCGCGAGAGGACTATGCTCGCTGTGATTGAACAGGTCTATTGTTTTGTGAAGATTGAGCGGATCGAGACGCTTACAGGCTGATTCTTCGGACACAGCCTCATCGACACCATGGTTAGCGGTAGATTCGACGTCGGTCTGGGTCCACTCTGTTGGTGTTGGAGATGGAGTGGTATTCGGCAGATCAGGTTCCGACATCTCAACCTGCAATGCCTTCACTCCGTTCTTGAAACCCGGCTCGGCTGTGGCTAACGGCGAATCGGCATCGGCTGCATCTTTCGTCATTGCCGAACAACCATGAATGATCGAGTACTTTGGTTTCGTGTGCTTTGGATAGTTTTAGCAAGATGTAGAGTTGATCTGCAGGATACTCAACCTCTGACAGTGGGAAGATCAGTCATGCAAGAAAGGAGTCGCGCAACTAATGGGTGACAAGGTGAGAACCTGCACATTAAGCAATATATCAATCACTTTCATCTCTTCCACGTGGCATCTCAAAGCTGATGGAGCACCACCTAGTAGTTATTAGCAACTCGTGCAGTCACGGAGATTCAGACCGAGCAGCCGTTGCTCACTCGTACATAGATGAATGCTCGTTGCCTCACTTACAATGTCAGAATTCCGGCTGCGAGCATTTCTAACCATTTCGCCATCTCGACAATGTGAATACCATTTCATTTCGTCCATTGCTCGCGTGCGTATCTTGACGAACATGCCTTCCCAGAGTACGGTAGACCACTCTTTCCGTGTTTACGTCGGATTAGAGACCTCTTTTGTCACATATGAATGCCCAGACTCTATAAAATTAGTTCTTTCACTGCATAGCCTCACAGAACTCTGCTAGAGTCTAGCAACAATAGCTGCGCAATGGCCATCGACCTCCTTGAGCTTACGAGATTCTGCGGTTAAGCTATATGTCTTTGCCTACTACTAGATTTCACTGCAGGATGCAATGAGCCTGTTGGACAAAGCCTCGCTTGGTGAAGGAGCAGAGAGCTGACTGTCTCGAAATGTCCATCCTTGGTAGAGAGTATTCATCTTGTGCATAAGCTCCTTGGAGCCATTTTTGCCATTCAGCATCGCTTAGAACCTTGTTTTCATACGTGAGCGTCCCATAAGATGCACTCGTGGACGGAAACTGCAGGGTCGAACAAGGAACCGTGATGTGGAAGTATGCAGGAAGACATAAGAGAATGCAGGAAGAAGTTTTACCTGGAAATCATATGCTTTGGAAACGCATTGTGAGCACCCTGACAGTTCAAATGGGAGCAGCACATGCATGTCTTTGTAAGCCGTCTTGAAAAGACGTCGTCAAATGTCTGACGATGAGTAGGGCTGAAACTGATGCTCCTTGGACGATGAGATGAAGACTCCGAGGCCACGAGGCTGTGCAAGGCTGTGCAAGGCTGCAGCAACTTTCTCGCCGCTGGAGAAACTCAGCTCGCTGTGGTTCTATCCACCGACATTTTCTCTGATGGCCTCGTTAGAGCGCAGCCGCTGCATTCCTCAGTGCGCAGCAATCTTGGGCTGTCACTAGCTTTCGCCGGCAATGCTAAGTGATGTCAACATCAAAACAGTCTCGTAAAATCTATTTGTGAAAGTAGGTCTAAGGCACACCGAAGTCTTTGGATCTGCGTCATTCCCCAGCTTCGATGCTGGAAGGATCCTGACTCAGGTAGGTTTCAATTTGTTTCTCACCATGAAGCTATCTCCTCAAGCATTCTTCACTACAAACTTGTCGCTGTTGCAAGCAGAGCAAGCCAGCGAGGTCGCAGAAACCTCTCTGCTCTTGTCATCTGCCGCGCCATCCACGCTTGCGCGAGCAGGACTCGCCATTCTAAACCTGAACGTCAATTCCCTCAAGACGGGCCTTGGCGGACGAACAGTACTTGAGCTTGGAATTGATCCAGCATATGCACCCACTAATCCCAAGAATGGTGAGAATGGCATTAGAAGTAAAGCTGAAGGCAACTTGCCCGAGCATGGAATCCGAACGGGAGATATTGTACGAGTGGGAGAGATGCCCAAGGCCAGCGCAAAGAGAAAGGAGATGACCGAGCTCAAAGGTAAGGGTATCGAAGGTGTAGTGACGAGAATAGGAGAGCGCTCACTGTGGGTGGCTGCGGGCAAAGGTGGCAGTGAAACTAGCAGTGACGATTCTGACGTTGACGCTCTGGCGAGCGGTAGGCTGTGGATTGTCAAGCTTGCGAACGATGTCACTTACAAGCGGATGGATTGGGCGCTGGGGAAGCTGCTCAAGACTCCAAACGAAGTCTTTCCACATCTGCAGCGAGTGCTTTTGGGCCTCAGCTCCCCGACACCACCCGACGTGACGAAGCTCAAAGATGATCTGGTATTCACAAACGCCGCCATGAACGACTCTCAGAAGGAAGCCATCAAATTCGCCCTAGCCTCTCCAGATCTAGCTCTCATCCACGGTCCACCAGGAACAGGCAAGACGTCGACGATTGTTGAGCTTGTCCTCCAGTTGTTGAAGCAAGGTCAACGAGTCCTAGTGTGTGGACCCAGCAACATCAGCGTCGACAATATCGTTGAGAGACTTGCCACGTCATCACCATCGACACAAATCGTGCGTATGGGACATCCGGCAAGACTATTGCCAAGCATCCTCGATCATTCCCTTGAGGTCCTAACTCGTACAAGTGAAGCAGGAGCGATCGTCAAAGATATCAGAGAAGAGATCGACCAGAAGATCGCAAGCACTAAAAAGGCCAAAGGAGGCAAAGAACGCAGAGCTATTTGGCAAGATGTGAAAGAGCTGCGAAAAGAGTTCCGCAACCGAGAAGGCAGGTGTGTGGACACTCTAGTCGGTGGAAGTGCGGTTGTTCTTGCTACTTTGCATGGCGCTGGCAGCAAACAGATCACGGCTGGGAAGGCCTCAGGCAAAGCTGGCTTCGATGTAATAGTTATTGATGAAGCAGGTCAAGGATTGGAAGCCGGCTGTTGGGTTCCTATTGTGACGGCTGCCGAGACTGCGAAGAAGCTAATCCTGGCTGGAGACCATTTACAGCTTCCGCCAACTGTCAAAAGCTCCAATGGCAGTGAAGAAAAGGATGAGACAAAGAAGCGAATCAAAACTTTGGAAGATGAATTGAAAAAGTTGTCGTTGGCACGTACTGAGCTCGAAGTAGCAAAGAAATGGACACTCGATTACACCATGTTTGATCGATTACTTCATGACTACGGAAATGATATTAAGCGCCTGCTGAATGTACAGTATCGGATGCACGAAACGATCATGCGCTTTCCGAGCGATGCGCTCTACGACGGTCAGATCATTGCGGCAGAAGCTGTCAAGGAACGGCTACTGAAAGACCTCGAGTATGGCGTGGAAGACACTGAAGATACCAAAGAACCGCTAGTCTTTTACGACACACAAGGCGGCGATTTTCCAGAAAAGACGGAAGGTGCCGATGGCAATCCGAAGAAAAGTATTCTCCTCGGAGACAGCAAGAGCAATGATACTGAAGCGGCTGTTGTCAAGATGCACGTTCAAAGACTCATTACCGCCGGGGTAAAAGATGAGGACATCGCTGTCATAACTCCTTACAATGCGCAACTCGCAATTCTGCAAGGCATGCTACGTGAGCAACACCCTGGACTGGAGCTTGGCAGTGTCGATGGGTTTCAAGGACGAGAGAAAGAAGCCGTGATAGTAAGCCTCGTGCGCAGCAATGACAGGCGTGAGGTTGGCTTCCTCGGTGAGAAGCGCCGGTTGAATGTCGCGATGACTCGACCAAGGCGTCACTTGTGCGTGATTGGCGATTCGGAGACAGTGAGTCATGGCAGCGCTTTCCTCAAGAAGTGGATGAAGTTCTTGGAAGAGCATGCTGACTTGAGGTATCCGACTTTGGATGAGCTGGACTTGACATGAGCATGTATATCACAAGAAACCTAATTTGGCGTACATGTTGCGACGCCCGTGAAACTTGAGCAACCACATACCCTCAGGCACGTACAAACAAGACTTGGTACTGAACTCGAGATATTTCAACGCAGGCCTGGCGTCTCGCTTGACAAGACCAGCGGGAGTCTGAAACGAGACATATTTTGTCGTGGTGTTTGTCGAAGGGACCCGTGTCTCGTGCGTACCTCATGCAATGTATCACCGGCTTCTAGGCTCTCAACGGTCGAGTTGTTAAGCCCTACGGCAACACCAAGGACTAATATTCAGTCGCCGGGTTCGAATACAACCCTACCTAATGCAGCCTCTGGCTCTGTGGAGGCTTCAGCTTTGCTAGCGAATCCGCATTATACATCCACTAAGAGACTCACGCCCAAGTCATGTCAATTGACTTCGATATTCATGCGCCGTGTGACGGAGCTACAAAAGTGAGCATTACAGACGCAGGGATTGACAATATTATAAGTGAATTGAAGAGTTGAGATAGTATGCGCTTGCGAGCTGGCCGAAAATTGCTGAGGACACGGACATTGAGGTCATAATATCAAGCAATCGAGGCCGTGATTCACGAATGCCGATGAGTATGTGAGTGATTCAGACGTTCAGGGATGCTCAAAGCACCGGCCAGGACTGTGTGTCCCACATCAATTTCACAGTGGATGACAGGCCTGGAAGCGGTAATGAGGGTGATGCTTCTATCTCGAGAGCTGCGCCAACCGCTGGAATCCATGCGAGAGTCAGCGTCAGCTGTGCTGTGCCAAGCGCTGATCATTCTTCAGTCATCGTCAACAGCAGCGCTTCCAATAAGATCAAGGCTGTCAAGGACACTACGCTGGTCACCAGTATGGGACATGCCGGTGATCGCGCGGCATGAGCATCAAATCAGTGATGCTGTTGTGGATTAGGTATGCGTCGGAAGCTCAGAGCAAAATACTGTCTGGGATCGTCTTGGTAACGCAGTTAGGGCGCTGGGATGCTAGGGTGGGTTTCACTTGCGCAATCCCGTGTCAGTACCGGAGCACTCATACTGGCAAACATTCACTCACCTGCACAAAGCCGCTTCTTCCTTGTTGCCAAGGCCTCATACAAATTCTTCTATTACAATATCCTACGTGCTTGTGAAACAGCCGGAAACGCATCAAACTATTTTTATTCCGCCTACCTAGTTACAAATGCCTTTACGGTATCTCAGGGTAGATCGTATCACCAGGTTGAGGAGGCATGAGAAAATCCGGAGGTGGATTCTTTGGAAGCTGACGCGCCTCTCCCCATTGTCTGACCCTCTCAAAATTTCGACATTTGTGCTGAGTATTGAAATCCACGAAGGCTTTGGGGAATTCTGGATTCCACCAAACTTGTCCTAGAACACCTATATCGACAGTGCACATGAGCTGTTGTCGTAAGATATCGAGACAATGTGCTAATACCCGTCAGTCTGTGGTCACTCCGCCAAGCACCCATTCTCAAACATACAAACATGTTTCTGTAGTATATTGTCCTCATTTTTGAAGGCACCTTGGCCGAGAGCGTGGTAGTAATCGAAATTATACCATAGAGCTTGACGAAGGAGATTCTAAATCTCGCGTCAGTATGATAAGCAGCATTTGGATTTAGCTGTCTTACCAGACAGTGTAAATGATGAAGTCCTTCCACGTTCGCGGGAAACCCCCCTCCATACTTGGGATTGATCTTGACTTGATCGTGGCGCAACCCAGCTTGCTCCATTCTTTCCTCCGGTATCGCAACGCTTCGATCTATACCCAGGACTTAGTTGGAGTCTTATCCGTTATTTGCTAATGACCTTCGTACAGTTTACTCCTAGCGACTCCCATGCAGCATCTACCTCCGGACCTGCTGGCCTCCGAAACTCATTTTCGTGCATGAAAGTGCCGTTGTATCGGATTGTTTCGTATGTGATCTTGATGTCTGGAAGCAGTGCAGCTATCACGGTCAGCCGTTTCAGCTGGCTCCCTTGAAGCGAGTCTTACAATCTTGTGATATGTGATGAGTACACAGAGCGTCGTAGTCTGTCAAAACTCTTCTTCCGAATATGCCTCCGACTATGAAAGATACCAAGGACGAAACAATAACGGCGAGAAGCAGAGTTAAGCTGAAGATCGATGGTGCTCTCCGACGCTGGGAGATTTGTCCATATTCCGCCAGGAGCGCTTCGCTATCACCCCGATCGCCATCGCCATTGACAGAGTCGGTGACTGACTTCATATTTTCCGTTGTATCTGACTTCACACAAAAGCAAAGACATATTTTACGGAGTCATAGTATATCGAATAAGCCGACGCTTGCTCTGAGCAAAGCTCTGACAAAATGAGCCACGCGGGTGGTGGGGTACAAATGCTCCATTGACACCGGTTGCCGAGTTTGGCACAACTCTGGATGTCCTTACGCATGCATATGCTTCTGCAGATCGAGAGATACTTTGAGGTACTCGCTTACTCGTATTTATGCTAGATTTAGCGAGAGCTTTGCCTCGATTGTGAACGTCTCGTACCAAATGGGCATAGTCGACTGGAGCCGAGTCGCGCGAGGCTGGCCTAAGTTAGTGCAACTTGAACATTTGATCACGCGGCCACTTCTGATTTGGTCGGTTGTCCCAAAGATGACCCGAAAAGTTACATAAGCTCCGACTTTTCGCTAAGATCTTCTTGCAGTTCTTCTAAAGCCGTTGGGTTCAAGCTCATGGGTGCAGCCTGGTGTTGTAGATTGGATTGGTTCTTTGGTTCCAAGATCCTTGAAAGTTCCTGCTTAGTGGCTGGAGTGGTTCGCCCACGCCGACATCGTTGGTATCTTACGCGAGAGCTCCATGCATATCTCGATCCCGTCTACATTCCTATTCCAGAATTTGGTGCCGGCGAGCCGAAGCAACTTCGCACCAGAACTATTCCTTAGCGCCCACGATGTTTGATAGTTGGCCCTATCAAACATGAATGTTTCTCGGCGAGGTCAATCATAGAGCTATTCGGCCTCAACTTGTCGGATTCTGACATCGAGATCTGACTTTCCCCGCAAGCTGACAGATGCCGATTCTTCCATCTAGGTTTTTTGAGTCCGCCTGGTGGCATAGCTTGGGCTGATATTCACGCAAGCTAACCATTCAGCTCTAGGAGTCCGGACTTTCGTGGCTTCTCTTGACTCTTTTTCGGGGTAGACGCCCCCGCCTCGCTGAGAGCGAATATGTGCTGGACACGAGCTCAAGCTGTATTCATGCGTACCAAGCGAGAACACGACGTCATGTAGGACGGTACTTGAGCTTTTTGAGTTGCAGTCCTACACACCGGCCGAGCGAGAGGGGAGGGGTAAGCGAGACCAACTTCCGACAGTGCGGATGAGCATGAGGTTCTTCCAAGGTCATAAATATTGCTGCTGACTCGTACCTTCAAATCGGATTTCGTCCGGAGTGATCACCTCTATTTCAGCAGCATCACCGCAGCATCACAATAATGAAGTGTCTCTTGCTTTTGGCATTTGTGGCAGTCGGACTGGCCCTCCCTCAGTACGGGAACTACGGCGACTAGTAAGCATTCTCTCTGCTCTCACAAGCCCTGCTTTCCAGTGCTTTCGATCTGTTGTCAACATAACTTCTCAATGTATAGACATGCGCTGACTGTATCTTCGTAGTGGAAATTACGGGTAAGTCCCTCATGCTCGGATTACCGAAAGACAGTCTGTCATCAGCGGGGCCACCAATTGACTCTTCTAGTGATTATGGCACCTACGATGTTGAGCCAGCTGGGCCAGCGAATCCATACGGATCCTATGCCGACTATGGAGCGTACAAGCGCGAAGCAGAAGCGGCTCCTGTAGAGAAGAAAGAAGCAGAGCCAGAACCAGCTCCAGTTGCTGAAGCTGAGCCTGAAGCCAAACCGCAGTACGGGGACTATGGAAATTAGTGAGTTTGGAATGTGCCCTTGATCACAGAAGATATTGAATCAATATTTTCAGTGGGAACTATGGCGAATATGAACCTCCACCAAACCCCAACCCATATGGCACGTAAGTACTTGTCTTCTCCTCTCTCTCAATTACTGCTTCTTCCTGAAGCGGGTAGCCGATGAGTTCTTGCCTAACATTATTCCTAGGTATGGTGATTATGGCGCGTACAAAGAGTGAGGAAAGCCGTTATCCCAAGACGAAGCAATTGCCTATGCTACAAGTGGTGTTGCTGGAGTCGAGAATGATGACCGTGCAGCGGCGTCATTATGTTGGCTGTGACGTGAAACAAGAACACTCCTTATCAGCTCTTTTCGATGATTTTCCGATCATAATTCCCGAAACGTTATACATAGCATAGGAATAAGGATCAAGTCACTTGAGTAACCTTTTGTCGCTGTGATACCGGGTTCCGGTCCATGTTGAAACGCATGGCTGAGGTTCTAGTGGTCAATTGGCAGTTCCGGATTTACCAAGGCGGTCTACTGGGAGACGCCTGCGCCAGGCTTAGGACCAATTTCAGACTCATCCTCAATTCCTATCTAAGACTTCATGAACGGAATATCAAGGACGTTAGTAGCTGTAGGCATCTAACTTATCTTGCCCGGCTTGTCCTTTCAGTTGGAATACTGAGAAAAAGATAGGCATACTTATTCTTTGATCACGATTCGGGTCAGTGGGAACTCTTGTGTCCACCTTACTTTCTCTTCTCGCAATGCAGTCACTAAACGCCAGTGTACAATTAAATCATGTTGCTCGTGAATCTCAAAAGTGAAAGTGGAATCCTCTGCTGCCTAACGTGTGGACGACAACACAAGATTTGGCCATCTTCGCATTGCAAAAAGCTCATATTGTTGATGAAGCATATGAGCCTCGTGGTAGCAGCAAGTAAAGAATAATCCCGGCCCTTTGGTCGCCACGAGAAGAAGTCAAAAGCTCAATCCTGCAGGCGGCGACGGATTGATCAGTCCAGAAGTCTACTGCGAAGCAAAGACAAGCCCGCCGTTGAGCTGTCGTAGTCCGCAGAGCTACCAGTCCCTGAAAGGCCCGAACATTTCCCCCCGCCCTATCGATGAAACACCAAAGTTAACATTATAGCTAAGCACCTTTTTGCCCTTTCTCTTGCTTGGGTTTCACCAACCGCAACTCCTCCTCGCAAGAACATATACCTTGTTTCGGCCTTTGATCAAGGAATTACTTGCCCTGAAGCGGTTCCTGTCCTGAAATCTGTCACCCAAACCGTTTTACCCACAAGAATAGTCGGCACAAATCATTTCATGCATGCCGTTATGCTCGTAGTCGTCCATGATCGCCAGCAGTGCACGCAAATCTTCGCAGGCTTCAGGTACAGATTTTTTATTCTGCGAGGATTTGCCGCTAGTCGCAGAAGCAAGTGGTGAGCGTCAAGTTATCCTAAGATCTAAGTAGGGCGTCCAAAAAATTGTTGCCGCTGCTGTTCAATGAAGTTGGAGTTACAAAAAAGGACGTCTCCGGGAAACTCAAGGCTGCCTAAACCGCCAACCCTTTTCCGGCTGTTCTTGGCACATCGAACTTTTGCCTCGGCTCCTAAATGTCATCGGGAAATCTACCGAAGACTTGCGTTTTCCATCCCTACATTCTCACACGAAGCATTGACGTCTCAACTTTGTTGTAACATCCTATCTTCTCTGCGATGAGCTTTGAATAGAATACATAGACCTCTCTGTATTATCCTTCGCTACATATAGCCCGACTATAATTACCGCACCAAATGACAACCTCGACAAAACCGAAAGTACTTCTCTTTGATATTGGCGGTGTTTGCGTGGGTGCTCTCGTACTCTATCATATTCTCTACTGATGGTTTCGACAGGTCGTCTCTCCATTTCAAGCAATACTAGACTATGAGAAAGCCAACAGTATTCCACTGGGATATGTGAACTTCAGCATCTCCTTCAGCAAGCCAAACGGAGCGTGGCAGAAGCTGGAGCGAGGTGAGGTACCGCTAGATGACAAATGGTTTGCGGCATGGAAGAAGGATATTCAGAATCCGAGGGCGTGGGAAGCTTACCACAAGAAGCAATTTGACCAATCAGAGTACAATGCCCTTCCGCCCATTCCTGATGTCAAGGTCGATGAGCTGTACTGGACGATGATGGGTATCTCGCGGCAACCAGACCCACATATGGCGCCAGCTTTGAGAAAGCTAAAAGCTTCAGGAAGGTGGAGATTGGCTGCTTTGAGTAATACGTCGATTTTTCCGCCTGGACATCCTTTCAATGAACCACGGCCAGACGACATCAAGAATGTATTTGATGTATTCATTTCTTCCGCACATGTTGGCATGAGGAAGCCTGACAAGATAATCTATGACTACGCGATGAGGACATTGAGAGAAAAGTGGCCTGAGGCAGATATCCAACCAGGCGATGTCGTATTTTTTGACGATATTGGTGAGAACCTAAAGATGGGAAAGAAGGTTGGTTGGAGGACAGTGAAGGTATGGTTAGGAAAGACTGCCGATACCGTCAAAGAGCTTGAGAAAGTCACTGGTGAGCGATTGACTGGCGATGCTCGGTCGAGATTGTGAGGAAATTGAATTCAGCATACATTTGTGCCACGATACTGTGCAATTTGGCTTGCAAGTTTTGCACCTCGAACATGCCAAGTCACGAAGCCGGTCATTCATCCGCAAAAGTTTTCATTGGCATCGACTTTACGCCTGATCTGTCAGTCGCTGACCGCTTATGAACGGCAGAGTCCTTAACCTCCATTGGCATTCTTTACAGATTCTGCTTTGAGGATAGAATTGAACATTTTACCATTCCACAAAGCCGGCGAGTTTGCTACTGAAGACCTAGTCGCGACATTCTTGGTGTTGGATATGTGCGACGACACGGTGGAAGATCATCCTCCAGCCTCTGCTTCTTTGGAGGTGTGTCACGACCATTGGGAACAGAGTCCAGGTGTCGATGACGATGCTGAGAAGCGCCTTGCAACAGCACATCCCAGGTCAGAAGGTCAATCCCAAGCCAACGATCAACACAACATAGTGCCTGGACATCTGGTACCGCAACCTAAATCTATTTCTAGACCGCTTTTGGTGATTGAGAGTCAATTTCACACATCTTACGAAGATAACACCAGAACAATGGCAACAGCTTTGCGCGAGAGCTCTATACGCCAGAAGCGCAAGTTATTCAGCATCTTCGGCAACAACGAGGGATTACCTGAACACGATTTTAACAATAAGCGGCGAAGCACATCAGGGGCAATCATCGCAAACGAAGCCTCAAGGAGATTTTCAGGACCGAGAAGCCCGACTGGGACATATCCCCTTTCGACGTCCTCCTATAGCAGCAGACCTCTAACGTATTCAACACAACCAGAGCATAAAACAACGAACGATAGAAGTAGTGGCCATCTGCTCCTCGGCGTTCCTGCATTGCGACCACTTGCATTGCCACCCGTCAGCAAATTGGACGGCGCCTACCAATCTTCAGAAATTGCTCCATCCTCAGCATACTCCGAAGACGAACCAGAAGTCATCGACCTAGTCAGCTCGAACAGCTCATCCCTTCCACCGAACCAATCACGAGCACAAGCACACACGGAACCCATAACCCTCAAATTCACAACATCACCATCCTTCGAGCAGCCGTCAGCACTACGAAACCCGCCGGCCGAAATCCCTGACGCTCCAATAACCCTCGACTCGTCCGACAACCCCTATCCCTCTCCCTATACCACTACCGACCCCACCCACTCGATCCTCACCTACGACGCCGCAAAAGCCAAAAAAGGCACGCCGCTGCAACCAACGAAAGAACGCCGCCGAGAAGATAGGTATACGAGCGCATTAGAACATGATCTGGCCATCGTGAAGACGAGACTGGCAAGAGCGAATCATAGGCTCGTGAGAGCGGAAAGAGAGAACGAAAGTTTGAGATCGCAGGTTGAATATTGGCGAGGCCAGAGCCGCGTTTTGAAGACGGAAATGGAGATGGAAGTTCAAGCTAGGATGGGCCGTGGTGGGTAACGGGGTGAGGAGAACCGAGGAGGTGCAGATGGCAATAGTGATGTTGCTACTCTTGTTACGGCTGAGGCTGCGGCTATGGCAGTGAATGCAACTACTGCTGGTCAGCCGGATGTTTCTCGCGGCGCAGGTATTTGTGCAAGCGCAAAGAGGATGATCTCGCGATAGTGGGAATTTGATGATTGGGAAAGGCAGGCGCTAGAAGCAAAGAAGATCATGTCAGCAGAGTGAGCTGGATCGTATCATAGGTAAACAGTGTTTCGAGTCTGTTCTTGTTGTATCGACGCTTCGTGGGCATAGTGCATGACAATGAAGGAAGATGTCAATAATAGCTCTGCCTTCAACGAGGGATACTGACTACGGGAGTACATCAAGTGCCTGTCATGTGACGCTAGTGGCCCTACACGACCAACAACAAATCCAAGAAGCACCACCCTCTTCTCAGACACTCAAACGATACGATGCTATCGCAAGATCATTAACCACATCAGAACCTCATGTTCCCGAACCGCTGCTCAAGGTCCCGCGCGTGGCTCACACTAGCAACAGCTCGATGGCTCTGACCACCAATCTGCGCACCGCACTGCGGGCATCTCGCCATCTCCATGGGCATACCGCATTCTCCAATTGTGAATAAATGACCATTGGCACACCGGTACCAGTGACCCGTACCTCGGAACTCGCGACTCATGGCATCGAAGACAGCCTTCATCTCATGAGGGAGCATCACGTCGCGAATTGTTGACTGCTTGATCATCTCCTCGACCTCTTGAACCTCATTGACGACAATTGTCGTGGATCCCGGGTATTTATTGCAGATGGCCCTAGCTTGATTAATCATCGTCAAACCCTGTCGTTTGAGATTTTCGATGCGTGGCAGCATATCGTCGATCATAACGCACGAGCCACCTCCGAGTGCACTCTTTTCAAGTCTTCGCTTGAGGAAGAGCTGCTCGGCGGCACAATATCGTGCGTAATAGATATAGGCTTCAGCTTCGATAGCGGGCTGAAAACCTTCGTGTGCCATTTGTGAGAGTTTCTCAGATTCTTCGCGGTTGGCGTCAAGCTCCACAACAGACTGTTCTGATAGGTTGACTTGGCCAAGAAAGTCATACAACAATGCCAAGTGACATCGAAGTAGCAGTGATAATGCTAGCATGTGCTGCCGTGTCTGAAGCACATCTTTGCTTAGCTCGAACGACTGACTGTTGATATCGTGGATTCTTCGCTTGTGCTGAACAAGCTGCCATACTCTTCTGAAAGGCTGCTCTTCTTGGTTGACTTCTTTAGCATATTTCGCAATCCTCTTGCATACCAACACAAAATCCCTGTAGCGAGTAGATGACGATACCTCTGAGATGAGAGTGACTTGCTTGCTCACGTTACCTCTAAGTTCGAGGGACACTGGTAGAGAGCTGTCGACAGACTTTGCTGCATCGATGGTGGATTTTGAAAGGTCCTCTTGGAGTCGCTGAACTCGCCGTGCAAGTGGGACATATCGATCCATTGACCAGCTAGTAAACTTCTTGGTCGCATCAGCTAACCATTGCTGTCGAACCATGCGACCGTAGCGATTGATGCTTCTCAGGGAACCGCGACATTTCGGACAGACGGGCACTTTGCGAGTCAGATCCAGATCTTTGCTCTTTAGCCGTATAGCTTGTCGATCTGAGGAGACTTCGTAGTACTCAGACATCTCCATGATGCCGTCCATGCTTTCGACGGTCAGAACATGACCACATGGTGGGAAAATGCAAGGATTCTCCTCCAGATCGATCTCGCCGTAGCTTTGAAGCATGACCACGTCAGCCTCCTGATCTTTGATCTTATGGTGGGCACAAATCTGGCAGTACTTTGCAGGTGGACAGATCTCTCCGCACAACGACGGACACTGGTGACCGCAATCCAATGTCTCCATACATCGCTTGCCACACGGAAGCCAGTCGCAAGGTGCCGCGCAGGGCATAGTGCATTGGCTGTGAGCGCAGGCAGAGGCACAGTTCTCATGGGCGCAGGGCACACAAGGATCACTGCATTTTCTGTCGCATTTTGAGTGCATGCAAGCAACAGCGCAAGCCTCATTGCAAGGTAGACACGGCTCTTCGCCGTGACAGGCTTGAGCGCATGAATGGCTGCAAGAGTTGAATTGGCGTCCACAAGATTGCAAGCATTTGCCGTGGTCCGGAGCTGTATTCTGTCCTCGGGAATGCAGTGGCTGACAGACGCAACACTTCTTCGAACAGTCGTGACCACAAGTTCGTGCCGCCCCACATCTTGACAAGCAGTGAAAATCTTCTGCCGTAACGTCCACATGACAGGCAACTTCAGCAACGTGATGACAGTGTGGCACCTGTTTCTGTACAAGAACAGGGCACAAAACCAGCTCGGGATGCTGAGCTGCCCAGCACTCCGGTTGGTCAAGTGGATGTCCACATGGTAAGTCAAGCGTTCTTCCCGTGAGAACAACATGACACTTGTCGACACAAAGGTCCCCGCAATTGTTGGGACAAGAGTGATCGCAGCCTGGGAGAGACTTCGGGCATGGCTCAAGGCAGCGTACTGCATCATGGAGCATACTCGAATGACATTTGTGGTGACAGGCATGGCCGCACTCTAGTCGTCTATCGCACAGGAGATCGCAGCCGCCTTCAGGTGACATTCGCACGAAGTCTTCGGGATTTGAGACGTGAATAGGTGTATCCAGGTGTCTTGGACATTGCAGCTCGAGCTGCTCGCCGACGCTGTTTGATTGACGCAGCATGTCGACAACCTCTCTCCACATTTGCACCGAACTTACTGTGCTAGAGTTGCCAAGGAGATACATGCCCTCTTTTGCTCTCGAAAGAAGGACATTGATGCGGTTTGATGTTTTTAAGAACCCAACACGATTTTGTTCATTGCTCCGCACGAGAGAAATGATCACGACTTTCGCTTCCTCACCTTGAAAGTTGTCAATGGTCGCGATGCGCATTGCTTGAGACAGCACAGTCTTTCCCGGGTTCCCATTCTCCATAGCGCCTGGATCTTCCTCGAGCTCTAGCCCCTGACGACGCGCGTTCTCTAAATCACGTTCTCCAATTGTCATTTCCGTGATTTTGCTGAGTGCGGTTCGAAGTTTGAAGAATTGCCCAAGATACGGTGTCAATACTGCAATCTCTCCAGGCTGGTAAGATCCTTGTCTGACCAAATGACTTACAAGCGAGGTGACCATGTCGACCTCATAAGCGTTAGAATGTGAGGTGTCGCCTGCGTCGGCATCAGTGCCGTCCTCCAAATGCCTATGATCGAGCCAAAACAGCCTATGCTTCATCCCAGTGACTTCTGGATACTTTGCGACACTAGAGGCATCCTGCAACGTTGGATAGATTGTCGCGCGAATCAGACGTGAGATTGACGGATGCATGCGGCGTTGGATTTCGAGCGTACGATAAGGGACATGTGGGTGCTGTCCACTGGGGTCGTTCACCAGTCGTTCGAATAAAGACACATCAACCGAGAATTTTGCGCCTCCAGGACTTTCCCTACTCAAATCATAGTTTTGCACCTGAGGTCTTAGCTGCTGGTGGTCTCCTATCATGATAGCATGCTCTAGAGTCGGCAAGAGCGTCGATAGGAGGTGAGCCTCAAGGACTTCGCCAGCTTCTTCACAGACCAACACCTTGGCCTGAAGCTTCCTCAGAACATGCAGGTTTCGGGCAAACCCTGATGTGGTCAAGCCGACAACACGTGCACCTTGGAGGCAACGCAGATCGACCTCTCCACGGATTTTGTTGAATTCCTGATCAGTATCGTGGTAGGATGACGAGACCTTTAGTATATTTTCGATAGCGCTTTGCTTGATAGAGGATACCCAACTTTCAAGCAAGCATTCTCTCTCGCGTGCCGACATGGTGTCAAGAGACGCCAACTGAAGTTCTCCCACACAACGAACGTGGCGGTGCGTTGAGGTTGCACTGTTAATCCATCTTCGTAAGGGGTCTTTATGCTTACCAAGCACCTGCTGCCAGCCGTCTTCTCTGTCCGAAAAATTCGCTTCAAAAAGCTCTTGATAATGTGCAGGATGATGAGATCGCAGGTAGTCTCTTACATACTGCTCATAGTGCGCTTTGTACAAAACGTCCAGTAACTGAGACCCTTGGTAGACATCAGCTTCGAACTTCTGGTGGAGTGCCCATTTGCGACGCTTTTCTGCTGGAGTATGCTGAGTTTTGCGAGAGACTTTGCGGAGATTCACCTCCTCCAAAACCTCAGACTTGGATCGCGAACCCACTCTGATAATTTGCCCAACACCATGCGCGTGCAGACTCTCAAGCAGCTGGTCGAGTGCATGATTAGTATAGCACACGCAAATGATGGGACCAAGGCCTGCTTTTTCCTTGATTGCGAGCAGCACTTTGATGAGGGCGATGCCGATGAAACTCTTGCCAGTGCCAGGGGGGCCTTGTACCAGCGCCAAGGACGATTGAAGGCAATGAATAAGAGCCCTAGCCTGTGGCTCGTCAAGCGTTGATGCATTTGTGAGCGAGTTAATGTCAAATTCTTGGCCTGGTGTGAAGCCTAGCGGCTGTGAACCGCTGGTCAGGCAGCTCAAGTCAAAAGCGAAGCCTGGGCGGCGAGCATATATTGGAGCAGGGAGACGTATTTCTGCAGCACCTTGAGCAGTTATGATCTCTTCGAAAGGCATGTCGTTGGTGCCCAGCATAGTCTGCAGTGCGGCCAGCGTCGGTTCGAAGGCTGGCAGCAACACTCCTGGAAACTCAACTAGCTTACTCGCATATGACCAATTTTTGTGATCGAGCAGAACTGCGAGGTCTCCGGTGTCCGGACTTAAAGGCTTGAGGCTGAAGTATGCTCCGTCAGTACTGCTATGCAGGTCCTGATCGCTGTATCGCTGAAGTCTGCTGGTTTGTGCTGGATGCTCGGCAGGCTGGCGGTGGCCTTGGGTGACCTGAATAGGAGGACCCTGTGAAGTAACGATGCAGAAAACATGTGAACCTCCGACGTTTGTAATGCAGACCAATGCTTCTCTCTGCAGTCTTTTCTTGAGCGTCCACCAATCTTTTCGCGCCGCAATACCTCGGTTTCGTACAGGCTGATCGATGCGCACGAAGATTTCGACCCCAGTTCCGCGTAGAAAGACAGCATCAAGAAATTTCAATCCGTAGTAAGTGTTGGTTCGCAATCCCTTGCTTGAAATTCGGTCATTTCCTTCTATATCGTTCTTAAGGCTGATTCGGATTGCGTCGCGAAGCTGTCCCACGGTGTCTTCGCGGAGCAGTCGGAAATGACGATCAATCAAGGCTTCGAAGCCTGTTTTATGCCCGTGTGTTTGGTCGACCAGTGGCATGTATTCTTGTTGTTGGGATTCAACTTCACGATGAGTAGGTAGAATCTTGATAGAACGCACGTCAGCATGATCGTTGTCATGTCGGCCGCCTGGAGGGTCTTGTTCAACCACATATTTGGCTTTTGTTCTGTGCTCTTCAACGGGCTTGTAATCCACCAACTCAATGTCCCGACCCAATTTGAGAAGCCTATTGAGCTTTTCTGCTAGCTTTCTCATTCTGTCGTTTTTGTAACCGTTAGAAACTTGAATCATGTCGATGGCCTTGTCAAACAAGAGCTCGACAGGGGGCCGTAATTCCTCATTCACGTGTGCGGCACCGTTATGGAGCACTACCTGCACCAGTACATCGAATGCTGCCTCAAAACAAGGTTCGTCACATTCTTCTGAAGATCCGTTAGTGGTAAATAGTGTTGCAATGAGCTGGAACAGTGTTGTGGCTCTGGAGCCATGGGGCCCGTAAATGAAATTGTAAATATCCACAAGGTTTTTCTCCAATAGAGGTGAGTTCTTCACCTTCGCGTTCACAATCATGCTAAAGAACGGTACCAATTCGTCTCTGAGGTACTTCATACCAGTAGATGTTGTAAAGGCCCGCTCTTGCTGCAAAAGCTCTCTCACTCTGGTCAATCCGCCGTCTGAAGCAAGAGCAATGATCGTGTTTTGCATCGTCGCGTAATCGCTTTGAACCAGATCTTTTCCCTGCTGAAAGAATTTGGATAGGTTAATGCGTCTAGCAATTTGGCCTTCTATTGGGATGTTGAGCCGCCATTGCGAAAAGGCATCTAGAATGGGGGGCGATGTTAGTGATGGACGATTGTCGTCGTCGCCGTGCGAGAATTTGCATCTGACGCCGTATTTGCAACGACCTGTAGCTTGAAAGTGGTGACAGAGTTTCCGCTTCAGCATATTGTCGTGTGTTGATATTTCAAGTCTAAAGCGAAGGGAACTAGAGAGTTATTAGGAAATGGAAGAGGAGCTGCTGAAAGAAATTTAGGAAGGGAGCAGCAGCTCTCATCTTTGTGCGTCCGTACTGCTGGGAGTGAAAGTGTTCAAGAGCATTGATGGCCTTGTTCGCATTTTGATGATCAGCCTCACTGTATCCACCCTACGACAGCTTTCAGGGTGCCTCTTTGCAGCTTCATTGTTTGCTGTCCGGCTACGAGCAGCAGGCACCACTGCTCTCACAAGGAGCGTCATCATGTGCAAAGCTCTGGCCAATTGAGCCCAGTCCTAACGTGAGCCGCATGATGCATCCATACGAGGCCATTATAAATCCGGAAATAGAGAATGCCCAAGACAACTTTGGCCGTCACAGATTAGGCTTGTTGGTAGGCAGCCGTCGGCCATTGTCAGATTGCAGTAGCTGAAAAGCACGGCGTGCCGGATGTGTCAATGGCAGTGACGAGCTATGCTTCCATGATGCATATCCTCAAAAGCGGGACTGGCCCACTCCGACTAGGCCGGAAGAATTGCGTGCGCCACCACCTGACCTAAAGCGTGGCCACAAGGCTAGGTACACTGCTTCGTAAATTGACCTCACGGCCGACTATTCGACCAAAGTACAAACTTGGCAGGCATCTAGGAATTCGGATCGAGCTCGAATTGATGCTTTAGATCGATACCGGCACATACTGATGGATGAACGATGAGGAAAGCTGTAATCGACAGAACTTGCATGGCGTCGGGAACGCTCACCATGACGGACCATGAAAAGGTCCTCTGAGTGCTCGAGAGCTTGGACACAGCAATGCATTGAGGAAGGGACGTAACATCATGGAAAAGGGACGAGGATTGCTGTCAGAGCGTACTAAAGGCAGAACTCCGTAGTGGCCTACTGTGGTGCTCATTCTTGATTGGCTCTTCAGCATAAGCCCAGACGGAAGCCGCCTTAAATTATGCAATGTTAGAAAAGCGTAGAACTGAACCTATGTTCTTCTCACCACGCCTCCATCATGTAGGTCAACCAATCCCGGTGCTCTTAGAGCTCATCATGTCCTCCCCTGCGACCAACGTCCTCATTACTGGTGCCAATGGGTAAGATCTATCGCCTCCTGCTGCATTCTCAACGCGCTCATATGGATTCGACAGAGGCCTTGGATTGGGCATATGTCTCCGTCTCATCGACGACTTCGTCAGGACTCGACAAGCTACAGACTCCTTGAATGTTATCTACACGACACGTAGCGCCCGCAAAAGCTCCGAGACCTTGGAGACCCTTCAAGCTCACCTAAAGCGCAATCATTCTCCGTCGCAGCATGCTCGTGTAACTTTTCAACCAGAGAATGTCGACCTCACGAACCTCCTCTCCGTCCAAGGTCTTACCCGGAAGCTGCTAGCCTCAGACATCGAGAAGATCGACGTAATAGTATGCAATGCAGGAATAGGAGGATGGAGTGGCCTAGACTGGATTTCTGCGGTGCCAGCTGTGCTGACAGACATAAGAAAAAATACGGTCTGGCCGAAGTTCAAGTTGGGCACAATTGGTGCGGTCACAGAGAAGCAGCTGCCGGCTTCAGGGAACGGAAGAGGAGGATCAGCACCAGAGCCACCACTGGGAGAAGTCTTCTGCGCCAATCTGTTCGGTCATTACATGCTCATCCACTGGCTTATGCGACTGCTTAGGGCATCTGACGGCAAACCACCAGGCAAGATAGTATGGGTCTCATCTATTGAACCACAGAGCTATCATTTCAACGAGCAAGACCTGCAAGGTCTTCTTACAGATGCGCCCTATGAGAGCAGCAAGCGAGTGACTGACTTGTTGGGTCTGACTTCTAATCAAACTGCCGTCCAAAGAGCGGTCGCCTCATTCACATCTGCAGATCCTCTTTCGTCCACAGAACATCAGCACCCATCACGCAGCTTACCAGCGCAGCACGTCTATCACCCGGGTATAGTAGTTACGTCCGTCATGTCCTTGTACTGGATCGTCCACCAAGCATACCTGATGGCCATCTACCTCGCTCGGTGGCTCGGAAGTCCCTGGTCGACGGTCGAGCCTTACGCCGCTGCGCACGGCGCGACTTGGCTCGCTTTGGCCACTGAGGAAGAGATCGAGGAGGCTCAGCGTAAGGCACATCCCGTCGAGTTTGCTTCGGGTGTACAGACTGGAAAAGTGAAATGGGGAACTACAATCAACCGCTTCGGGAAAACAGCTGTAAGAGCTACTGAAGTGGACAAATGGGGAATCAATGGGAGTGGTGCATCGTACGCGAAAGACTGGTGGGGCGGAGAGAGTGGACCCGGAAGAAGGCCTGACGCAGCTGAGGCAAAGGCGGATGACGTGCAGGAATTTGTGGCGCAGGGTGCAAAGACATGGGAGAAGATGGAGGAATTGAGGAGAGACTGGGAGAAGAGGATCGAGGACTACGAGTTGCAGAGCCGGGCATAAAGCTAAGGGAAGCTCTACTTGTGCATCATGCCAGCAACTTGACCAATGACGTTCTAAACAACATTCTCTGCACGAGACAGTAGCTGTAGCACGATGCTCATCGACATCGATACCCAGGTCCAATGGATCACATTGATGGCATGCATCCTCCAAATGACTAGACGTACTTCCAAGGCTCGTCGCACCTATACATGTAGGAAATGATATTAGTCTGGTTCAAAAGTCGAGGGCTATACGCGCGGTGGCTAGAGAGCGTACAACGCTGTTGGCTGCCTTTGTGGATAACCTAGAATTGAGTAGCCGAGTCAAGCATCCCTAACCATAAGGAAGCAGAAGTAGCCAGTTTTGGGTCAGGCGAAACTAAACGTCGCACAAATGCCCTGAACCATTATTTGCAAGGTGTTTCTTGATCGGTTGTCGCTGGCCGCACAGCTCATGTCCTCCTGTCTCCTTCACGTCTGCCATGAACTAGTCAAGTTGCGCATTGTTCGAAAATAGGAAGCGGAATGATTTGAAGTGTTTTTGGAATTTTTGTCTTGTGCTCGAAAGAAACGAGACCAGCTTCTACCTCGAAATGGGTGTATTTACAAGTGCCTGCTGAGCAGATTCAACCAAAGCATGCACACGTCTCCTTTCTTCAGCCACAATCCGTGGGGCCGCTTGCTCAGCAAAGTGCGTGGTGGGTTGCAACTCCTCGGCCAATCGATGTCTCAGTCTTTGCAGATCATGCACAGGCCTATTCTTCCTCGGTCTCCTCATCGACTTCACCCTCTTCCTCTGCAGCCATAGACCTGGCTTTGTTCTCTGCATCTTCCTCCTCTAGCTGCGCAAGTTGCCTTTCTCTGAGTGCCCTCAGTCTATCAGCCGGCCCAACAGGCTTCGAGACAAGATCGGAAATCTGGCCTCGTCCGATCAAGGAAGCGACGATGGATGCACCGACAATAAATGTCAGCACAAATCGGTATATGCCGTACCAGCTTGGAGCCCAGCCAGCACGGGCAGCACGAGAATCAGCGTAGTACAGGAAAGTGAAGGCGAGGAACTGAGTGATGAGGCCAACTTCTGCGGAGAGAAGGAGAGTCGGCCAGGCCACGGCGGTAGCGACCACACCGATAGCGTAGCGTGGATAGCCTTGTTCGCCGCCGTAGCCAGCCCATTCGAGACCCCAGTGGATGGCGCCGAGAAAGGAAATGATCTAGGCATCGAATTAGTCATGGACCTGCCCAAGGCGCGGGAGTAGGGTATACCGTAGCACCGTAGCCAAGCTGCAGAGGCTCAATGATATGCAGAAGCTGCTCAGCAACTTCGCCTGACATGACAAGACCAGTACCGTGAGTGGCTGCGTATTGGATGTCGAATGAGAGCACAACGGTGGAGATTGAAGTTGCAAGGTAGGGAAGGACGCCTGCTAGACCCATGTACATGGCTTTTTGCGGCACGTCCTTGAGGGAGAAGGTCTCCACGATAGTGTTCTACTCTTGTCAGCATTTGTCCTTGTTGTTTTTGAAGCTCAATCACACACAAAATCACTTCGAATACCGGCCATCATATCGACATCATCATCCTGCTTGTTCTCGGTAGCCTTCTCACTCGTCACATTGTGGATCGAGGACTCTGTCGATACTTGTTCAGGGACAGCTACTAGCTTCTGGGTTTGTAGAGCCTTTTCCGCCTCCGGATCTTGACCCCAGACTATCTGCGACTTTGGTGCTTCGGTAGTAGCGTATCTGACAAGGGACTTTTTCACTGGCTGTTGAACCGCCAAGGCTAGTATTGGGGAGGTCTTGAGAGGTCGCGTAGAGGTTCGGAAAGCGGCTTGTTGAGTAAGCTTGCTCAACGGAAGCCTCGCAGAGGGCGTCCTAAGTACTGTGAAGGACTGGGGAACCGCTCGAGCAGCCGTTGTACGAAACATGGTGACGGTTCAGACGTTTGACAGTGCGTATGGCGAGTTTTGAACTGGCGAGAATTGTGTGTGGCCAGCTGCAAGTGCGTCGCCACGACACGACAGAAAGGAGCGGAGAGTCGAGCTGGGTGTATATTCTCTTCTCGACGTTGGTGGACTGACTTGTTGGTGAAGTCTGAAGTCCGAGCTGGAGCTCTCCTTTCGGGCTTAGTGCAGCCTGGCAGCAATGGAGGTCATAGCCGGGTAGGATCAGCCACACCTCAATTTCAACTCTGGCAAGCACGACGTCATCGCTCAAACAAGCCAGTTCACGAGAACACAAATCGACCATCTCATCTCAGTTTCAGGTTTTTGACGAGGAAATAGACATTCTTTCACCCAGATCAAGCTTGGTGGTTTCTATATTCTTGCTTTGTCTTGCTTTGCCGATTCAGACGTCGGCCTATCTCGTTTCTCGACCTGTGGTATTCATCCAGCGTCGTTTAAACAGTCCGAGTGCACTTTCAATCCGAAGCCACTTTTCGATTCTCAGACGCCACATATCAGAGTGGCTTGTCATCGACCGCTTTGACATTCAATCCAGCGCCAATACTGTTGCGAGTCTAGGCAAAGACATTGCTGGCTCATCTCAATGTCATTGACTCTAGACTGAGGATCTGTTTTGTCCCTGACCTGGGTAAAGGTCACCATCACCCAAGATGTTGGAAGGCTTGGTCGCGAACCTCCTCAACAGGTTCCTGGGCATGTATGTCAAGAACTTCGATCCAAAACAGCTCAATGTCGGAATCTGGTCGGGAGACGTCAAACTACGGAACCTTGAATTGCGACGGGAAGCGCTCGACCAACTACGCCTGCCCATCAATGTTGTAGAAGGTCGGCTCGGGAACCTGACTCTATCAATACCTTGGTCCAACCTTCGTGGCAAGCCTGTGCGTGTTAATATCGAGGATGTTTTCCTTTTGGCTGCGCCGAAGATGGAGGATAACTATGATGCCGTGGAAGAAGAGAAGCGAGCAGTCGCCGTGAAGCTGGAGAAGCTAGAAAGCGCTGAACTGTTGAAGGAGCGCAACACCGAGGGCATGAGTAAAGAAGAGCAACAGAAACAGCAGAGCTTCACGGCAAGCTTGACGACCGCCATCGTGGACAACTTGCAAATCAGCGTTAAGAATGTGCATATCCGATACGAAGACGCCATTGCCGCTCCAGGTCATGCTTTCGCTGTCGGCTTGACCTTGAAAGAAATGAGCGCTGTCAGCACGGATGAGAACTGGCAGCCCACCTTCATTCAGTCGACTGCTGGTACGACGCACAAACTTGCTGTTCTAGACTCTTTGGCCTTGTACTGGAACAGCGACGCTGATCTATTTGGCACGGGAAGAGGCGACGACAATTCTCAGAATATCGACCCCGCTGAGCTGGTCGAGAAGTTCAGAGAGGGCATCGAGAAATCCGACAACTCTCAATATCTGCTCAAGCCCGTCAGTGGTCGCGCCGGAATTGAAATGGACAAGAGTGGCAAGGCCGATAGACCTCGGGTCAAGGCTCGACTTCTGTTTCAAGAACTTGGCTTTATTTTGGACGAAGATCAGTATCGAGACGCCCTCATGCTTGTTGATTTGATGCACTACTTCATCCGACGACAAGAATACAAGAAAGATCAGCCGGACAAATCTACAAAAGACGCACCTCGTGAATGGCTTAAATTTGCAGGAAACGCTGTCCTAAACAAGATACATGACCGTAACAAAAAATGGTCATGGGCATACTTCAAAGAACGACGTGACATGAGAGTCCGATATATTGAACTCTTCAAGAAGAAGAGGAAAGAACAACAATTCACCGATCAAGAAAAGAAAGAGTACGATGATCTAGAGTTCAAGCTCTCCTATGAGGACTTGAGATTCTGGCGCTCGCTTGCTAGAAACCAGCTGCGGAAAGAGAACGTTGGGGTCAAAAAGCAACCTCAGAAGCAAACTTGGGGTCAATGGATGTGGGGCTCCAAGCCAACTGCGCAGCAGCAGCAAGAACAGCAGGATGGGGAAGCTGGCATGACAGAGGAGCAACGAAAAGAGCTGTATGCGGCCATTGATTGGGACGAAAAGAGAGCGCTCTCAGAAAGCGTTGACGTCCCACGCGAGACAGTCAAGCTCCAAATTGAGTCAAGCCTGCGGACTGGAAGCTTCGCGTTGAAGCGTGATCCACACGGCAAGGCCAACGAGGTCTTGAAGCTCGTATTTGACGATTTTCAAGCAAAGGCTCTTCAGCGACCTGATTCATTCCTTGCAGACCTTCAACTTGGCGGCTTGCGTGTCTATGACGGTACGACTGAAGGCAGTCTTTTCCCTCAGATTGTCAAGGTTAAAGGTGCTGAAGAGCGACCAAAAGACGATCCTGAACCTGAAGATGATCGCAAGTTAGACAACGAGGAAAATGAGAAGGACGATGTGGATGCTGAAGGGAAGTTGTTCCATCTTATCTTCGAGAACAATCCGCTAGATGAAAGTGCCGATACTGCAGTCATGCTGAAGTTGAAGAGTTTGGAGTTCATACACAACCCGAAGTTCGTGGTCGAAATTGCCAAATTTTTCAAACCCCCAGAGCGGCAAATGGAATCCGTTGGAGCACTCTTGGAGACAGCTGGTGCCTCCATCGAAGAGATTCGACATCAGACTCGAGCAGGTCTTGAGTTTGCACTTGAAGAGCACAAGACTATCAACGCCAACATTGATCTGCAAGCGCCTATTATCATCATACCTGAGTGCATCACCGAAGAGAGTTCCTTGTGCATGATAGTAGATGCAGGTCATCTGAGCTTGCGGAGTGATCTGATCGATAAAAGCACTCTCCACGACATCCAATCGAAACAAAAGAGTCAGTATTCAGATGAAGACTTTAAGCAACTGGAGAATCTCATGTATGACAAGTTCAATTTGAAGCTAGAATCGACACAGGTCTTGCTTGGTCCTGGCATCGAGGCAACGAGAGCAGGTTTAGACTCGGTTGATCGTTCGAAGAACATGCACATCATTGACAGGATCAATATGGACTTCTTGTTTGAGAACTCTATCATACCTAAGGATCCGAACATCACAAAGACCCGAATCACTGGTGTCCTCCCGGTCCTACATGCCTCCCTCTCAGACCGTAAGTACAAGAGCCTGATGAAACTACTCGACGTGGCTGTTCCCAAGTTCGATGCCGATGACGGAAAGTCCGAAACTGTGCATGACGTGCAAGCACCCGCACCTGCTGCCGACCCTCGAGCTAAGCGAAAATCCGTGCAGCTTTTGGAGAGGACAACTGAAGCCGTTATCGAACATGAGTCTGAAGATGAAGTTGATGAGCCTGAGACTCCTCCTATGAAGCGAGAAAAGAAAGAGCCTGAAAAGCCTGCCAATATACATCAGCGAACATTCCAGCTCAAGTTTGTGGTCGAGAAGCTGCAGGCATCGCTGTCCAAGGCTGACCCTGATGGCAACCCCGACAAACCTGATCAACTGCTAGCCGAGCTTACAGCCGAGCAGTTCCAATTCGACTTCTACCTTCGGCCTTTCGACATGGTCGCTGAGGTTGTGCTGCAGCATCTGTACATCGATGATCATGTCGAAGACGAACCTCTACCTGAGTTCAAGCAAATCATCTCCTCAAAAGGTTTCAGGTCGGATGAGAACAAAAACTTGCTCACAGTAAAGTTCATAAAAGTCAATCCGGAGTCTCCAGAATTCGAGTCTACATATGAGGGCATTGCCACAAATTTGGACGTTGACGTATCCACGATTAATATCATTCTCACCAGGAAGACCCTGCTCACTCTGCTTGATTTTGTTCTGACCACTTTTACGAGTCCTGGAGATGCAGCGCCATCACAGCGAGGAGAGCAGAAGAAAGTCGACAACGGCGACACTGATGTTGCAGACAGTTCGCCTGCTAAGAATCAACAAGCTCAAGACGACAAGATTCGCATCCGAGCCCAGCTGAAGAGCATTGCTATGGTCCTCAATAATGATGGCGTGAGACTTGCGACTCTCGCATTGAACTCCGGCGACGTAGGCTTGCTTCTAGCAGCTGGCACTATGGACGTCAGAGCTCGCATTGGAAGCCTGTCGCTCGTAGACGATGTGAATCAAGGTGCTCCAGAAGATTCTCCCTTAAGGCGACTGATTGCCATTGAAGGCGACGAGTTGGCAGACTTGAAATATCAGACTTTCAATTCTGAGCAGAAAGGCTATCCTGGATATGACACTGCGATCTATCTTCGCTCTGGATCACTGAAAATAAACTTCGTGGAAGAGCCATTCCGCAAAATCATGGAGTTTGGGGTCAAATTCGGCCAGATGCAGGCTATCTTCAATGCCGCTCGTCAAGCTGCTGCTAACCAAGCAACCCAAGTACAGGAGAGCGCATCCAAGATGCACTTCGATGTTATCGTGAAAACCCCTATCGTGGTCTTCCCTCGAGCTGTGGTTGAAGAGCGGCCAAGAGATCTTCTAACTGCTTACCTAGGCGAGATTTACGCCAGCAACAAGTTTGTCGGCATTCAAGGTCAAAAAGATGGACCCATGGTTAACAAGCTCTCAGCTGGAATTCGACAGATCCGGCTGACGTCTGAATTCCACTACGATGATGGGCAGGAAGAGACGCTGGAAATGATTGAGAAGGTTGACCTTGACTTTAAGATTAGGTATCTCGAACATCAACCGGGCTTAGAGCGACCAGACCTTGAGATTGACGGCTCGATGTCTCCTGTCAATCTACGGATCTCCCAGACACAATTCAAGTTCCTTATGGAGCTGTCCAAATCTATACCTGCAGCCTTTGCCACGGAGACAGAATCAGATGAGCAGGTAGCCGATGAGCTGCCTGATTCCGTGACCACTCCAATTCAAGCTCAGCAGGACGAGAAGAAAGAAGATATCGAGGATAAGAGAGTATCGTTCCAAGCTCCTGAACTTGGATCAAGCGACGAGACCTGGACAAAACTTAATCTGGTGTTCAAGGCTCAGATGTTTGGCCTAGAGCTGTTTCTTGCCCCCGAGGATGGTCCAGTGAAGGATCTGAACGCCTCAAGCCTATCCAAATTCGCACTTAATGAAACAAACGTCAAGCTGCGAATGGTATCTGATGGTGCCATGGAAGCTGAACTGGTCATCCACTCCTTCACAATTAAGGATAGCCGCCAGCAAGAGACCAACAAGTTCCGCAAGATACTGTCCCTGATCAACAGTGATATCCAGCAGCAGTTCCAAGTCAGTCTGTCCATGTCGGGAGGAGCAGAAAAGCACATGATTGTCATCCTTACTATCGACAGCCCTCGAATCATTGTTGCTCTCGATTACTTGTTCGCTTTGCAAGCATTCGCTAACACAGCTCTTGGCTCGAACGACGCTGAAGCAATAGCAGAGCAACAAGCTTTGGGGGACGTTAGCGGGGCTGATGTCGACAACGAAGATGACAAGCAGGTCAATGACATGAAGGAACAAGAGCCTACAGAGGGTGGCATGACCACCTCATTCCGCGTCAATATCGTGGATGCCCAAGTCATTGTAATTGCTAATCCCGCAATCTCGAATACTGAGGCGATTGTGCTGGGTACCCGAGAGATTTCGGTATCACAGCAAAATGCAGCAACATTACAAGTCACCAAGCTGGGCATATTCTTGTGCCGCATGGACAAGTTCGATTCTAGTCGCCTGCGAATCTTGGATGATTTCACTATAAGCGTGTCCATGGACAACCGATCACAAGGCAGGGACTCGTCGCTCACATCCATCAACATTGATATTGAGCCACTAGTGCTAAGACTTTCGCTGCGCGACATCCTGCTAGCAATGCAAATCGTCAACAAGGCCACCGCCAAAATGTCTGAACAACAGCAGCAGCCGCAAGAGGATGATGAGCCAAAGAAACTCAAGGATGTCAAAGCCGGCTCCAAGTCAGCATCGAGCAAGCGCAAGTCGGTAGCAGGAAGCACAACGAAGAGCCGCAGAAAATCAGCATCGAGAGCCTCAATCAAGCCGGCAGGACCACCGAAGCAATCAATTGTGATGAAGCGTGAAGAGCTTACCGCCCAAATCGAAGGCATTCGAGTCATTCTCATTGGCGATCTGCATGAGTTGCCTCTGCTTGACTTCAGCGTTAAGAAGTTCGACGTCAATGTCAGAGATTGGTCTGGCGCAATGAATGTGGATACTCAACTCAACACTTTCATCAACGTGTACAATTTTTCGAAATCGGCTTGGGAGCCGCTCATCGAGCCATGGGAAATGGGCTTTCACATGGCAAAAGACCAAAACTCCGGGCTTATGTCCATGGAAGTTTACTCCCACAAAGTCATGGAACTAACTATTACATCGGCGACTATTGCACTTGCATCGAAGTCTTTTGACTTTCTGACGAGTGATGAGGACATGCTATCCAAGCCCCGAATGCAAGATGCGCCGTACCGTATACGGAACTATACGGGTTTTGACCTCAGCGTATGGGCTGACGAGAGGAATGACAAAGCGTCAGCCGATAAGTTGAGCGACGGCGAAGAAAAGGCGTGGCGTTTTGAGGATGCTACGTCAATGCGAGAGAATCTCACTCCTGAAGGCAGCGCTGGTCGGGTTGGTATAAGACTTGAGGGGAGTGGCTTTGACAGCATTGCTCGCATTCCGGTCAGTCGTGAGGGAGAAGTGCTCTACAATCTGAAACCTCGTCAAGATAAAGTTCAGCACCGCATGCTTGTCGAGGTCAAGCTCGGCTCCGACAATGTGAAGTATATCACATTCAGATCGCCTCTTCTTGTTGAAAACAAGACTCAGATACCAATTGAGGTTGGTGTTTACAGTCCAGAAGACCGCCATCTCCTCAAGATCGACAAGATCGCTCCTGGCGAAGGTAAACCAGCACCAATTGGAGCTTGTTTTAAGTACTCTCTACTCATTAGACCGGATCAAGGCTTTGGCTACAGCTGGTCAGATGAGAAACAAAAACTCTTCTGGAAGTCGCTGATCGAAAAACCAACGAGAACAATAATTTGTCGTCCTGAGACCGGGGATCAATCACACCCCTTTTTCTTCCAACTGCACGCCTTGTACGACAAGAAAGATCCTATGGTTACAATATACCCTTATATGCGCTTGCAAGTCTCGGCCCCTGTGGAAGTACAGAATTTGCTGCCATATGATTTGAAATATTCTATCTACGACGAGAAGACTAAGAAAGATTGGACGAATTTCTTGAGACGAGGAGGTGTGAGTCCAGTGCACGTGGTTGAACTCTCCCACCTCCTGCTGCTAAGCGTTGAGCTGGAAGACACTGTGTACAAGAAGAGTGACTTTGCTATCATCAACAGTCACACACAAGAGGACTTCAGACGTGAGAAAGATGTTCACCTCAAAGATAGCCAAGGCAGCCAGCTGAGACTTAAGCTTCACTACACAAATATCAAAGACAGTGGTGGTGCATTCAAAGTCTCAATCTACAGTCCATACGTCATACTGAATAAGACCGGCCTGGAGATGCAAGTGCAAAGCAAAGCTGGCTGGGGTGGTTCCTCAGCAAAGACGGCTGCAAACCAAGGCGTCCGAGCTCAGTCTGGTGATCAGCGGCACAAAGCGCTGCCGTACTTGTACTCATATCCAACCGATGACCGGAAGAATCGATCGCTACTGAAGATGGGCGAGTCAGCTTGGAGCAAGCCGCAGTCTTTCGACGCGATCGGAAGCACTTACGAAGTCGTCCTACCTGCTGCCAATAGTAAGACAGAATTTCATGCCGGGGTGTCCGTTGCGGAAGGCGAAGGCAAGTACAACTTGACGAAGGTTGTGACTATTACTCCAAGGTTTGTCCTAAAGAACAAGATTGGTGAAGACCTTGAGGTTCGAGAACCAGGCTCTTCTGACATTCTGAAACTCAAGAACAATGATTTGCTACCGGTTTACTTCATGGCACAAGGGCTAGAGAAGCAGCTTTGCTTGTGCTTCCCAGGAGTCAATAACCAATGGTCGTCACCTTTTCAGATGTCGAATGTCGGCATGACACACGTAAAGCTTGCGAGACATGGGCAACGGCAGCGACTGATTAGAGTCGAAGTCATTCTCGAGAATGCCACGCTTTTCTTACATTTCAGCCTCGAAACTAAACATTGGCCCTTCTCGATGCGAAACGAGAGCGACACAGAGTTCTTGTTCTTCCAAGCGAATCCAAACGTTAGCGAAGATGGAGAAGAAGATCGAGGTAGCGGATGGAAGCCCATCAGATACAAGCTACCTCCAAGAAGCATTATGCCTTATGCTTGGGATTACCCCGCCTCTAAGAACAAAGAGCTGGTACTCACATGTCGTGGCAAGGAACGCTATGTCAAGCTACAAGAAATTGGTAATCTAATTCCAATCAGATTGCCACCGCGAGAAGCTGGACTTCCGCCGAAGATTGTTGATGTCAACATTGTGGCTGACGGTCCTACCAATACCCTCGTACTGTCGAATTACAAGGCAGAGACATCGCTATACCGATCAAGGACCGGGGCTTCAACAATGTCAACATCGAGTGTCAACTCTGGCTTCGAGGTCAAGCAGATAGAATCTGAGATGAGTTTCAAGGCTGAATTGCGGTTGAAGGGTGTGGGCATCTCTCTTGTGAATAGCAAGCTCAAAGAACTGCTCTACTTGACTTTCAGAGATATTGATTTCAAGTACGGCGATTCAAGGCTGTACCAGACCCTCAACATGACCGTCAAATGGATCCAGATGGACAATCAGCTCTACGGTGGTATTTTCCCGATCTTGTTGTACCCTAGTGTCGTGCCAAAGACAGGTAAAGAGATGGAAGCACATCCGATATTCCATGCAATGGTCACTCGCGTCAAGGACGATTCGTATGGGGTGCTGTATATCAAGTACGCAACACTACTACTCCAACAGATTACGATCGAGATAGACGAAGACTTCATCTTCGCACTGCTCGACTTCACCAAGGTTCCAGGCGCCTCTTGGTCAGAGGAGAAAGAGGGCAAACTGTGCGATGAAAACCTTGACGTACCTGAACCAACCAAGGAAGAGCAGGGCCAAGATGTCTACTTTGAGCTTCTTCATCTCCAGCCCATGCAGCTCGACCTCTCATTCGTCCGAACGGAACGCATCAACGCCGAAGACACCATAACCTCGAATCCGTTCATGTTTTTCGTCAATGTCATGACCATGTCCATCGGCAACGTCAACGATGCACCAATTCGACTTAATGCGCTCATGCTTGAGAACGCAAGAATGCCCATTGGAGCGCTGATGGCCAACATTCAATCCTTCTATACTCAGGAAGTCCTCCGACAGATACACGTCATTCTCGGCTCTGCCGACTTCCTGGGCAATCCAGTCGGCCTTTTTCAGAACATCTCTTCGGGCTTCGTGGACATATTCTACGAGCCATATCAAGGACTTATCATGTCCGATAGACCGCAAGAGCTTGGTATTGGCATCGCGAAAGGCGCCAGCAGCTTTGTCAAGAAATCAGTGTTTGGATTCAGCGACAGCATGGCCAAGTTCACTGGTTCGATCTCAAAAGGCCTTGCGGCCGCATCTATGGATAAGGAGTTCCAAGATTCGCGGCGTATGGCCAAGAGCCGGAACCGACCAAAGCATGCTCTTTACGGTGTGACTTCCGGTGGCAACGCTTTCGCCGCAAGTATGGCTTCAGGTATTGGCGGCCTTGCTAGACATCCACTTGAGGGCGCAGAAAAGGAAGGTGCTCTTGGGTTCGTAAAAGGTGTCGGTAAGGGTTTCATTGGTCTTGCTACGAAACCTGCTATTGGAGCCTTCGATCTCGCGAGCAACCTTGCTGAAGGGGTTCGCAATACCACAACAGTCTTCGATGCAGAAGGACTCGATCGCGTGAGGCTGACAAGGTTCATTGGCATGGACGGCATCGTTCGACCCTACTCGCAACGAGAAGCGCTTGGTCAGTTCTGGTTGAAAACCTGTGATGATGGCAAGTACTTCAATGAGGACTACATCGCTCATCTTGAGCTTGAAGGAAAAGAGATGATGGTTATGATTACATATGAAAGAGTGTTGATGATCAAGGCGCAGAAGCTGAAAACTGTCTGGGAAGTGAAGTTAACAGATGTTCAGACGATTTCAAAGGAGAAGACTGGTATGAGTATCGGGTTGAAGGGTGGCGCTAATGGTCCTTTCGTGCCGATCAGGGATGAAGGAAGCCGAAACTGGCTGTACAAGCAGATCGCCATTGGTAAGTTTGACACACATTCCAGTTTTCTGCGACGCTGACCGATTCTAGCTGTCAATGCGTTCAATGACAGGTATAATGCAAAGGGATGATGAATCACCTCGTCTCGGTGGTAGCATAGCAATGGCGTTAGGAGATGGACAGCGGAGGCTCTCAACGACTTGCGACGATGGCCGCTGTCGTGTAGTAATGGGTAGGCATTCCTGCCTGACGTGATCCCAAACTTAATAATCGGCTCAGGCAGATATCTATTGCCTTCTCTGTCCATGACCTATTTCGATCTATCCTCCCCGCAGCTACAACCAAGACTGACTGCCCAACAGGAGCGGGACGCCTTTTACTTTGTGAGTCGTAGGTACTTTCCGATCTACCTTTGCGACTCCTCCACGGGCCTGGACAAATATCGATCTAATCATCCTCCACTTCCACCAAGGGAAATGTCAGGTTCTCGGATCTGTGGCCCCCGCCGAACAACAACTGCACTTTTCGTTTTTTTCAGAACACGATCACTCATGTCACTTGTTTCCCAACCTCCATATTCTCTTAGAGAAGACGCGTCGTGAGCACTGATGCACTTTCCATGGACCACGTGATCTGATGAGGCTCACCTGTAAAGCAGCAGCCATTTCAAGGTTTCTCTCAGCTATGACTCTCGCGCCATTCACTGCTTTCGTCCCACAAACTATTCGCGACTTTTGTTGCTGCTTAACCAGCTTACGCTGGGCATTGTTTATTGTGAAGGAATACATAATTGAATGGGTGTCTATTACTAGAAGTTCACCATGGCGCAAAAGCGTAAGGCGGGCTTTATTGAATCAGGTGAGTTTCAGTGAATACAGCCTCAACGCTGGGTCTTGATTGACACCTGACAGATGCTCTTGATCAAGATTCTTCCGAAACTCAGAGCCTATGTGTCTATGGTTACGGAGAAGACATAACCACTTCTGCTGCTCATCCCTCTGCAGGTCCGTCTGTCTCTGTGGCTCCTCCCCCTGTCGCTCAAGTAAAAAAATGCACCAAGACTTCATCCTCCAACACTCCATTGGCATTAACGACTTCTGCCAAATCAAACAACAAGGACACACGTCGCGTACGAAAGTCGACTCCTAGAGCACCCAGGACTGTCAGTACCACACTTAGTCGTGCGCGTACTTCAGATGTTATGGGCGATGGTAAGTGCCAGCGTGCTTGATCGAGTCGAGTGACTTATACGTCCCCAGAGTTACGATGTTCAAAAGTTCTTGCAGAGCCTGCCGGCCCATCAAAATGTTCCGCCACAATCAATGCTGCTCAAGTTGTGAACTCTGCTTATGCTACTCGCACCAGCAGATCCTCTAGCCTGCACGCCAGTGATCCTGAGGACAGCCCAGACTATGCCCCAAATCGACCGCCTCACCCTAGCCTGAAGAGACAGCTCATGAAGCACAAAGCGGACGACAATCTACAGGAAGAGAACAAGCGACTCAAATCGTACAACAGCACGTTCTCAAAGTACAACATCGAGGTCGAGAGGGCGAACGAAGCATTGAGAGCGCAGATTGCTGAGCTTCGCGACTTGTGCACCAGCAAAGGTTTCGTTCTGACCGAGAACCTTTTGACTGATGTGCCTCCTGCCAATAAGTCTGCTAGTGCTCAAAAAGGCCAAACTGTCAGTACTTCTGCATCAGAAAAGGGTTTCACCCATCTACGAGCTGCGTTCTTGGAGAACAAAATCACAGAACTCGAGCAGAAGCTTGCCGAGTCTGGAACCACTCAAGACACCCTTCGCGATGTCATTCTCGAATTTGCGCGCCTCGAGCGATTCTATGTGAGTACTATTGATGTTCACAAGAGCTTCTTGGAGCACTTGGAAAAGCTTGGTCATTGTCCTTACGTTGCCAAGCAATTCAAAGACTATGTCACAAAAACGAAGAACAATGAGAGGAAGATTGATGGCTGTGAGACCGACACCTTATTGCCACCTGCTGAGGTGCTCGAGGCACAAGGGAAATTATCTCCGCGTGTTTCGACTATCGATCTTGATGAGGAGAATGTATCCACTGCTATGCGAATCGACCCCGCCACCACCACTGCACCCTTCAACAATAGCCCTGAGTCTCTTGATGGGGGAACCGTCGCACCAGCAGCTGCTCACCCAGCAGAAATCACCGACACCTTTACGTCGATATTCGCTCTACCCATCAAATCGTTTGACATCAGCATTGAGAAAGATGCTCTATTCACCGACATGTCACCTCGACCGTCTTGCTCTGATGGTTCTTCCTTTCCTCCTAACTTTTCTGACTACGCCGATGGTCGAAGTTTCGCGAATGATCCTTCACAGATACGTTCTATGTCTCAGCTGCTGTTCTCTGGCACCGGTTGTGGTAACGGTCGACAAGGCACGTCCCTCGACGGCGGTCGAGCTGCGGCTTCCTTTGATGGGAATAAGCCAAGCCCATTTGACGGCCCCTCACTATACCTCGACCTCGACGCTGATAGTCATGTCATCACTACTTTTCCTAGCGGCAGCAACACCGCCGGTAACATTACCGCTGCTTGTTGTTCCGTTGACCCTTCCACCACCTACGCCGATCGCTTCATCGGCATTGGTGACTATGGATGCAGTGCAGCATTTGTTGGCCCAGCTCAGATACAGCCCGTTGAGCAAGGTCTTTATAGCAACGGCGACTCCCCTTACGCCTCTACGAACAAGTCTACCAATACCATTCACTCCGGTTACGGTTCAGGTCCAAAGCACATCTTAGACCCTGATCCAACCAAGACCGCCCTCGATGAAAACGGCAAGCAGGACTTGGAGGAAGACTCTCTGGGGGATCTCACCAGCGGTTGGACTAGCTATTTGGACAGCGACAAAGACTTTCAAGCCATCGGTGACAGTTTCAATCGGTCTTTCAATCCTGCTAGCCTTGGTTGGGTGCCTGGTTCCTATTGAACCTCCAAACTACTAACAATGCAACACCTGATGTCTCAGGTCAGGTACTCAACTTCAATGAAGATCCTCAATCTTGACTGCACTAAATGTACAATATATGACAAATGAAGCTATTGTATAAACGCTGGCACCGGACACTGTGTCAAATAGTCACGATGTGATGAGTTACGACTGTCGGTCATTGTGGCAATTGGATACTACTGGTTGTGGCGAAGGACTGTACGCCGGACGCACTGGAACGCGCAGAGGGATTCACAAAGTGAAAGCTATGAGCCACTGCACGAAACACGAGTTGAGCTGCATGACCCATACAAACTGTGCTTTGGCTTGTTTTGCGACGCGTCACCTTCACAGGCTCAGAGCATAATTTAGTCTACGTCACAAAGATTCTAGTTCTCATTCCTGCAGCACATCATATCCCGTGCTCTCTTTGACCGCTTCAAGACGCAAGTGCAACATGCATCATCTAGAGTGCTGATTGCACAAAATGTTCCAGGCTGTATGTTAAGTCACACAAACCTCTCGACACTAATTTTGTAACTTGCTCAAGCTCGTTCATTTTGTGTTTCCGAGCCACTGAATCGCGGATTTAAGATGAGATCGTCTACGTTATGGTAGCCTTCGTCTTATGACGATTGAATGGCACCATCAGCTCAACTCACAATTTGCTGCACCGCCTACATCTCTCACGTCACCCGAGCCCTATCCCCTCCTCATTTCTTCACTCTGCGCAGCAAGTTCCGCTCCAACTTACTCCGCTACCTCTCCCGCTGCTCTTCTCCCTAGTCCCTTTGACTGGGGGGTCGTCGATGTCTGTTATCATTTCAGCATCTTGCCGGTCACATGCCTTAGTCCCTTCTCTGATATCAATAGTGATGGCTTCAGGGCCCTCTAGCTTCGATTGCATGCAGCATGCCCGGATTTGAGCACTGCCCAGATTCGAGCTGTGCTCCGGTCCTATTGCTTCCTCCATTCCAGCCAGAGTCAGTGTCCTTGCGACGATTCGTAACTATTCCTGCAATAGCCGCGCGACGGACACTGCTCGATTGGCTCGAATGGAGTGATTTAGATTATCACTGATCATTCTAGCGATGCATTGGAGCGTCAGCAGCGCGGGATGCGGTGCTGGCCGACCACGGCAAGCACGGCCGCGGGACTTTCAGTAATCACACTCGACCGATCTTGAAGATACTAGTCAACCTGGAATAGTCAAGACAACGAGATGCTAATACTAGAGTGACTCCCAGTTTTGGCCATCGACGTTCAATGCATCAACGCGTCTTTCGTGAGATCGCGTACTAAGTGTATCTACCTTAGTGCCGTAGCGATGGTCGAACTGCCAGTGGCGACATCATCTTCCCCAAATGCGTTACCCTCGCCTAGGGTAAGGGGAAGGTAAAGGAATTGCTTCAAATCGCTACCAATTATCGAATACTTGACATCAGCACTTTGCAACATATTGATACCTTGTTCAACATCCTTAGCGATCAAGACTTTGCTCGTTTCTGTCGTCAAAGAGGGGCATCAACTTGCGATCGAGGACGTCAAACGAGCTCAAGCTTTTTGATGATACGGACTTGGCCCCTTGAAAAATCGGAGACTCGGCCGGCGCGGCCCCGCTATGTTCGCCATTGCAGATTTGTTCCAGTTTCGGAAATCTAGACCAATTGCCGTTCGCTTATCCAACAACGCAGACTCAGCTGATACTTGCTTCGGACTTTATCGAGGCCATTATCACATGAGATTTGGCGAATTCTTCTCTGTCGGCTTCAGCCTTTGCTAAGCGAAGCGAAGCATTCGTCTAGACTCCCTTCTCGGTGATTGGTGAAAGATAATGCAAGCACTTGGAAGTTGGAACGGACCTCTGGTATTCATCATTGGATCCAGAGCGACAGGCCAGGAGAAGCATCGTGAGGTTTACGAAACTGCAGAGAGTGCAAGCCGCTGCAGCTAACAAACTTCGTAGGACGCCTCCCCAAGTTGAGCAACCTTAAAGTCCTCAGCCTTCGTCTTCGTACTTTGTTGCGTTTCTCATAGCGCAAAGCGACATTTGCATTTTATGCAGCTCCTCCCAAATTGCCGGCCTTCATCGAGTTAATTGGTCTAATGTTTCACATCCTTTCTTGCATTTCTCACATTCTACTGATCACAGTCTTATTCAACTAGTAAGATTTGAGCCTTTCAAAGCGCAATTTGATTGAACGATGTAAAATCTCCTTGACAGAATTTTCAACATCCCACCAATACCCTAACCCTCCCATGTAAGTAACGGGTAAACAAGGAAGGGTCGGTCCACAAAAGCGTTCACCTGGAAGAGAAATCACGCTGAGCGCGTCTCAGCAATGGATGAATACTTGAACGGAGAGGGCTTCCAATACGCTGCGTTACCTGAAAATGGGTGGACGAGACTCCTCGTGCTGCACCCTGGAGACGGCCCTCTGTATTGTACGTTGCAAATGGTAGAGCTTAGAAACTCGACACTGAGCTACGAAGCCATATCTTATGCTTGGGGAAACGATGCATTGGAAAGGTCAGTTGAAATAATATGCAACGGCCAGAAAATGGCTATCGGAGCAAACCTTGGCCGAGCTCTGACCTGTATTCGTCATCCAATGGAGTGCAGAGTCGTGTGGGCCGATGCAATATGTATCAATCAAGAAGACATAGATGAACGGTCAATGCAAGTGGGACAGATGGGAACTATATATGGGAAAGCTCAGAGTGTCTTAATATGGCTAGGCGAGGACATTCGTGGAGAATCTAGGGAATGTTTTGACTTGATACAGCAGGCAAACGTTATTTCAACTGGGTTGTTTGAGCTGTACGAGGACTTGGAAAGTATACCATCTGGTTCATATGTTGAGGAATCGGTATGTGCCTCGTCAGAAAAATGGGATATGGTTCGTCGACTCATAGACGCTCCCTGGTTCACACGCGTTTGGACGCTGCAAGAGGTTGGACTTGCCCAATCCGCGACCATACTGTACGGCAATTCAAGGATGGCGTTCAGCCAATTGGTTGAATTTATGCTCTATGTGGCAGCTCGCCCAGATCTCGCCACTATCACCGGAAACGTAAAGTCCGGCATGTTCTGGGACGTATTCGACGCCCTCTGGCGTTCGTTTGACAATCCGATTTCGTGGAGAAGTGAGCAACCTTACATGGCTTCCTTCACACAGGTACCATATTGTCAAAGCTTCTTGGACCTCGTTAATGTCACTAGACCATACCAGGCCAGCGATCCGAGAGATCGAATATATGCCTTACTAAGTCATCCCGCAGCAGTCTCTGTGCTCGAAGATGGCAGCAAGATAATCTCCATTGATTACGGGAAATGCGTTGACGAAGTCTACACCGAGGTCGCTCGCTATACTATCACTAACGATCAGTATCCATGGACAGTACTCTCTTGCGTAGATCATATGCGTGATGCGCCAGCCCTTGCTGGAGAGCGACCGTCGTGGATCCCATGGTGGAATGAAGATTGGCGCGTATATACACTTGGCTACCCTACAATGTGGTACCGAGCAGGTGGTGAATCATTGTCGAGATTTCAGGCAAAGCTTGTTCCAGATGGCAGCTTGCATCTTCGAGGCGTCGTCTTTGACGAAATTGTATGGACGTCGGCGATCTTTACTATACAGATGTTGAAAGCCGAACATCTGAAGTTGAACAACCCAATCGGAGATTTGTGGGCCGACCTTGAGCAAAGTGGGGGCCCGTCTAAGTATGGCGGTATCAGAGAGCGCGAGATTGCTTTTAGTCTGGTTGTCTGCGCAGGACGAGCAGCAGACGAAGGTCCAGCCGAAAACGACATGGCGTTACACATTTCAATCTACGATTTGAGTCAAAGTACCTTATACTGCAACAGCCACAAAACACAAACATCAGCGGCTGAAAACCACAAGAAGCCTTTAGAGTTAGAAGTCACCACGTATATCAGCAACCAAGCGAGAGCTTTGCACAACAGAAGGCTTTTCCGAACGCGATCAGGGTATTATGGCTTATGCCATCGCAATGTTATGGAAAATGACGTTTGTTGTGTCTTTCCAGGTGCAAATGTACCCTTCGTCCTTCGCAGAGTGAGGCAAACAGAGGGAGCTGGCCCCTTCATGAGCTATTTCAGACTAGTCGGCGAATCATACATTCAAGGAGTCATGAAGGGTGAAATCGTCGATGTGCTCGATAGGCGAGCTCCTCAATCACCATGGTTCGAAGCGCAAGACTTGGTGGTCATATGAGCGCTCATTAAATCATAAGAATACACGTCAGTCAACTCTAGCAGGACCAAAATAGCAAGCTGACAACTTTTTTTCCTGGCTCGACCTCACAAGGCCATTCCTTAGTATAGGAGCTTCATATCCTTTCCGCTTTTATCCGTATACACCATCTCAAGCGTCTCATTGCTAACTGTATCACGATTCGAAGCAGTTCCAGCCTTCTGCGGCACAGACGATACCAACAGCTTCCCTATGGGCAACAAGATGTACCAGCCTGTCGAGGGAACAATTCTTCCGACACCAGCGACATAGATTGGAACAAGTTCGTTCTATACCCGTTCGAAAGGGAGCGCCGCGGCTGGCGGCTCATTCACAAGATGGGAGCCTTGATTGGCTCGAGCATCGAGGAGCCCTGTACACTGACTGTACATGAGGAGGATACTGTGACTCAATGGAACTATAGAGGAGAAGACGTGTGCTCGAACAAACAGCCGTCAGTCAAATTTATTCGCAAGGCAGGTCTTCAGACGAGAAGACGCACAATTTTAATACGAACAAAAAGTGCAAGCCCCGATTGAGTATTTCTCTAGCCAAGTAATTGTATTGAGAGATATAGTCTTTTCGATCAGTCGATACCAAGCAAAGCAATACTTCATCAGCGACTCCTCCTTAAGGCCTCCGAGGGAGCAGAGTTAACAGACTCAGAATTCATCCCGCCCCAAGTCGGCAAATCGGCTCCTTGGCAATGCTTTAAGAAACGCGCCTTGTGATCGAAAAGGGGCGTAAAATGTTAAAGGCTCTCGACGCAGCAGATATTGGTGTGCGAAAGAACCTGCGAGGGAGAATTGACTGATTCTGCTCTATGCTGGGCCCAGTTCTTGGTCGAGGAGGGCGAGGCAGGAAGCTTACAACTCCCACCAGCTCTTCAAGCCGACCATTTTCCAACAACTATATCGGACATTTCACCTTGCACTAACAAGTATGGCTGCCAGAGGCAGAAGCCCCCTGCGGAAGTTGGGGTGAAGTTAGCGGCATGAGAACACCCACAACCCACCTTCGGCGAGTTCGGAGCGGCTAGTCTGACCAGTCAATACAGACAGCTCTCTTTGATTGATTCATTGACTGCATCGAAGTATGAGTGAGTCCAACCTAACTGGCGGGGATAACCATTCGCGTCGTCAGAGTCGTCATCATTGCCTCAATTCGAGCGCCTTGTTGAAGTCGACGCCGTCGGGTTCATTCTAGCTTGTCGGAGCAGATCAATTCACTCGAAGTTCGTACTTGATCGGACAAATTTCGGAGCAAACACTGACTGAAAATGTAGTTACTATAATGAGAAAATGTATAAGGCTGAAGTAGAGTGGACATTCCGGTGTAATGCTACGTCATCAAAGTAGTTTGTCTAGCTCACACGGTGCAGTAACTTAAGTTAATAAACACCACAGCAAGGTACAGCAGTTGGGGAGACGCCAAGGCGCTAATTGTAACCACGCAGAGGGGATTCCTTCCCTTTCTTCCTCGACGTCTCGTCCTTTGCCCTGTGGTGCAAGCTTGGCGCCAATGTAGATCATGTCAACGAGCCCTGACCTTTTGCGGGACGACTACGGCCGCCTAAAAGCATTAGACCTGAAATTGAGACTGATAAGTTCGAGGAGAGACAAAAAGGGTTTGACCAAGTTTCCTCTTCATTGAGCTATCCTACGCGTACTTCATGATCACGTGTTGAATCCAATTGGATGATTTCGACGAATTAAACCATGAAGGGCAATAAAAAGACGCAGTCTCAGCCGCCTCGTCAGCTTTCCCTAGCTTCCCCCTTCCCCAATCTGCTGTAGCACCGCATGCCACCCGCCCAAGATCTAGACAGCAATCTGGCAGACTTGGACAACGATGATGCCATCCTACAGATTTCAGTCAGTTTCTGTTTAATTCTCGGACAGTGGGCGGATCATTTCTTTCAACTCACCGATTCCTGCTTGCAGCAGGCCGCGTTTTGGTTGCAAGTACCACTCACAACTTGAATAATGTTAGCGGAGCTAGATTTGTTGTGGCGTTGCATGCCGACTTACTATTAACGCATCCAATACCGGCAGTAACTGGAATTCCATTCAACAATGTGGTAGTGAAGCTGTTGCAGCACTTGTTGGCGGATTCGCCGTTGGAGCAAGTGGGAGTTCTGCCACCGTCGGGAACAGGGGTAGCGCCAACGGCAATGGCGGCTGTGAGTACAGCCATGATAGTAGAGATATGCATTCTGGTGGAATGATGGTTCACAGTTAGAGCTGTTGGGGATGCTTTTGGCTGATCGGGCTGCCTTGGAAGAATTGGAAACGAGGAAGTGATTATGTGGATGAAGAGAAATTGAAATCAAAGGAAGTCGACGTTGATTATATAGACTTTGCGAGAATATGAAAAGCGAACAATTGGTTGAGTTTCATTGTGTTACTCGCTCGAGGTTTCTTACCTTCTCGGACTTGAAAGATGCGAGATGATGAAAAGGAAAACTTCAAAGCAAGTTTTGTTCCATGTTCGTGTCGTAAAGGAGGAAATTGTGGTAGAAACCAAGAGGATCAGCGCTGCAGTACGTATCTCGCTCTGTGACCGCAGTCCATTCAAAGCATTCATGTCGACAATCAACGGCAGCAACCTGCCCCATTCCCAGGCAGATACGATGCATAGTAAGAGGTGATTAACAGGTCAATAAGAAGATCAGCACTGCAGTATCTCTCTTCGTCGTTGTTAAGGGCCTAGTTTAAACGCTTCCGCGGACAAGAATGGTACTTTTCGCTTGGTCTCGTATCAAGGTTGTTCCTTTGACTACGCACTCCTGGTAATCAGCCTTGTTGAAAAGAAGCTCAGGTAAGTTGAGCTTTGCGGTGGTCCCAGTCGAGGTATGATAGATTTGGAACGTCTTCATTAGAATGGGAGCTGCTTGTGCATTTTGGGTACACCTTTTCGGCCAAAAATTGTACGCCTCACACCTCTCGCTGGGGGGTGGCAAAGACCGCTCGAAACAGGGCAATAGGCGAGCTGGTTCGCTTGACACATAGCATTGGGTTTCGTGTTATCCTGGTTCGTGCTTTTTGATAACCAGGGGTCTCGCGAGTTCAATGAGGCTCATTTGTCGCGGTCTAGCCTCTCCGTTCCTATCACGCTTTAACTGGCACAGACATGTATGTACACACCACTTTGGTTCGTAAAATTGAACGACAACCTCACGCCGCCAAACAAATAATGATATACACGTAAGGCCTGGCTGAGGTTACATCTTCGTAGAATCTGGCAGAGGATGAGCATGTGCAGCGAATAGGACCAAAATGGATCTAAGAGATTTAACGTTTTGGGAAGCCGAAAAGCCAAGGACCTTAACCGGTTAGCCACGTAGACTTGACAGCAAGGTTCTGCGGAGCACCAAGGAACTGCTCTTGGCTATGCCTTTTATTTGAAGCCACTTGCGTTTAAAGATCTGCGATGCAGGTCTCCTGCCTCTAAGTGGTCGCGCCATGCCAAAATGACCACAATAAGCTTACAATAGAGTGTGGAGGTCTAACTTACTGATCATCAGGTGCAGATATTGATCTTGAGCTTAAAATAAGTCTTGGTAAACTTTTTCGCTCAAACGCGTTACTGGGGCATCAAGCTCTGCAGTCACTAACGACTGACGACGCGGCTGTACTGGTGATAAAAGACTTCATCTTTGCGCATTGAGCTACGGGAACGTGCATCCATCATTGTATCAGACAGTCAGGACTTTTAGGCCCGGGCTTTCACCCTTAGCAAACTCCCTGTCGATCGCTCACGTAGCGAAGATTGCCTCAACGGTACTTGTCGCCAACGACTGCGGTGCTCTTGAGCATTCACGTAGCTAAATCCGGGCAGGTGACTCCAGCGGTACTTGGTCGGTGAGTGATGTGACTGTGCATATTCCCCGGGGCAGGGATCTCAATCCAACGTCAATTGTTTCCTTACTTGAGAATAATGAGAGCCGCTCGAATTTAACCCATGCATTTGGTAGACAACCGTTATTTTCCTGAGCTAATGCAAAATCTACAGTAGTGCCCTGCATGCAGGACTGTTGGCTATCCGGCATGCGGATCGCAACTCCCGCAACGAAAAATTCTCGTCTCTAATGCTCTTCAATCTGGTGTGAAAGAGTACACGAAGCAGACAAGTGCAAATCTCACCCATTCCGGGATTCGCACAGGCCTTGTGTTGCCAGTCAAGATGACGTACTGCTGGCTCGGTTGACGAACTCCGTCCCAAACGCAGGGCTTCCGGGTATTGGAACGCTTACAACGCAACGTGCTTGGCTTCCAACGCAGGTATAGTATCGTCCCCACTTGTCCTGTTGAAGAATCGACGAAGTTTTCTTTCGTCTTTGTGCGTTCGTGACTACCAAGGTGTGCGCAATTGGTGGCTGGAAGATATCGTGATTCAATCAGCTACACCACATGCATACGTTGGCTATGATGATGAATTCCCTTAATAGGTTAGATCGCAACGTACCGCGACGTTGCGATACGTTGCGCATCGTTGATCTTCCGAACGTTGCGATACACGCAACTTTGTGATAGTGCGGAGCACTGCACAAAGGGCTTGGCGTAAGCGGAGGAAAGAAAGCAATTAGCAATAAAGGGTTTGCGGCGACAAGACGAACAGCGTACAGTCAACACACAACATCTGAGGTCGATACCAATTAAGGTAGATGTCTCGTCAGTAAAATGGCGCCACCCCAGATTTTCGTCAACTGCTCCACTTTTGCCGTCCTCTGTTACACCCTATTCGGACATCGCTAAGCCCTATATCGTGGCGACTAGACCATATAAAGTCAAGTAGCGGGAGAGATGCTTTAGCGCAGTGATAATTGCAGTGGCATGCACCACGTAGGTGGGACTGTGTATCAGCTCTTAGTGGTCGACTTTTTGAGCAGGGATTCTTATAATGGAATAAATTGACATGTGCGCTACAAAGAGCCGCATCAATGTCCGTGCGGGGGGGTACGACGGATCAAGCGTCCCGTGACATAGGTGGCGGGCAGGCAGGCAGATTGCTGCGGCGGTGGATTTCGTTGGGTGAGACCGACTGGGTTGGCAGGAGAACGCCGGGGTTGATTGGATCTGCTCTAGCTCCATCAGCTGAGTGACAGCACACTGAAGTCCACTCGCTGTCTCCAAGAAGAGGGTATTCACAAGCAAGCCATCGAAGAGATAGGTGGAAGAATGGCACTTTCGCCTAGAGATGTGCTTTTCGCTTACATCCTACTTCGTGGTCCGAGGTTTTACGCGAACTGGAGTCCTTGTCGATGTTTGACGTCACCTAGCAAGGTTTGTCAAACGATACTGAGCCTCAGACATGGTGCAGTGAGGACGCCATTCATTCATCTTACACAATGAGTCGCCCAGAAAGGATGAGAAACCATGCACAAGTGGAACATAAGATTTCCTACGGAGAAGGGTGTGTCAGTCGCAGAAGGTGCACAGCTCGACGACGTAGAAGGATAATAAAAAGAAGCAAAGCAAAATGAATCGAGGTTGACCCAGATTCCGACTCTGGAATGCTGCCTCAAATTCAGATTTGTGATCGTTTGGGTTCGAGCCAGCCAGAACAATAGAGGCGCAAATTCATCCGAAACCCGTTAGAATCAAGAAAACCTTGCAGGGTTATCTCGTGATTCCTAGGAGCTCTTCTATCAAATTGTGGAATTTAAGCTGCCTCGCCCAACAAGGCTGACTCTCTCGATCATCATTTCGTTCTGCGAGAATTGGTAAAAAAAACGTTTGGTTCAGTAGATCGAGACTGCGAAGGGCTCCAGCGATCACTTTTCGCCTTTGAAAAGGTATAAGACATAGACAGATTGTGAGCCCTGTGAGCGAACCAGCTGAAGTTCCGCGGTTTGATTGTACTGTAAGCAGGTGTAGGTTTTAGCAGATATACATTTTCCTTGTATCGCGGGAGGACGATAAGAGATTGACCACTGGACTAGGCCTAACCTGTCCCATATCTGTCACTGTCTTTGGAACAACAGAATGGTGTACTTTGATAGACCGTAAGCTGTGTTCTCATGTTACGTTTGGTGTTGCGCAGCGTGGAGTTGGGAATTGCGCAAGAGCCGGAGCCCGCGCAACGCCAAGTGGACGGCTGCCACGAGTGGAGGATGTAGGGCGATCCTCGGGTGAGTCTCGTTCACGTGATGGAGAGCCGGGGTTGAGCCAGGGAGCTCTCACCCTAGGCCAGAAGGAAGAGGCGAGCTCTATGCAGGTTTCGGGACATCTTGGCGGTAAGGTTTGCGGAAGTCTCGCGGCTGCACCTATCTTGGCATTGGTGGGCTTATTTTTCACCCAGAACGTGAGGGGGGAATGTCTAAAGGTTGATCCACATTTTCACCCATACAAGGCTCAACGTACAAACACGTATTCGCAGTAACCCCTTCTAGTATGCGCTAAAAGTGCCTTGCTCGGTCTCCAGTCGGTGGGCACAAGCATGTTTGGAAAAGCTCATTTGCGTTCCTTTACTACAGCGTCAATGTGGCATGGTTGACAGCGGACACGAAGTATAGTTCTGGTGGTGGAATCACTACGTACCAAGCACATCGCCAGCGATCGCGGTGGTGGAATCACCCTTCTCCGGGTAATCTAAGTGCCCGCTCAGGCATGACCCAGGCATAATCTTAGCACAGCCCGAATCAAACCTATGTCATTCCTAGACCTTTGCATTTTCCCAAGGTCAGCCATTTCCGAGGCGCATCAGTTATGTCTGATAGTTCGAGTCTATGAGTCAGAGAGCGCTGATGCATGATAGGTTACTGAGAAGTCTCCCGTTCCATGTCTGCTCTAAGTGTACCTGACCTTCACAAAGATAATGGTTGCAAACTTTGGAATTAGTTCTTTTACCACATATGCAACGCGATCAGAGAAGGTTGGAGCAAGGCAGCACAATGGCACGGCTGCAAAGACTGCACCGCTCCCAAGGAGCGTGGAGTGATTGATGAGGTGTAGTAAGAATGGGCCTGATGTCCCCGTACGGCAGATCACGTCCCAAAACAGCAGAAGTTGCGAAGCACAGGACTTGGTTCGAGTTAAACTAATGAGGTGTGAGTGGTCTCATAGGGCCCGCTAGACCTTCAGCTCCTCCACACAATCTTCACATACATCCTGCGCCGTCTTCTTGTGTCTACACTTTGTGAGGCCACAGCCACTCTGGCTCACGGCATGATCGAATTGTCGTCTCTGCCTGACAGAATACTCTGCGCCTGTATCCTTGTGCCGTAGTCTCAGAATCCAATCACCTGTGCTCATCTCTGCTCTGTATACGCCAGACTGCGCATCGCATCGCCTTCTTTCGCTCGGCTGCTGCCATGCCTGAGGATTCTGAACTTCACCTCGACGTACTGGCCTTGAAGGATCAAATTCCACGTTTCGGAAGGTCATGATCACATGTACACTTTTCTTCTCCGCATTTTCCAACAACGTCTGCATGGTTGCACACCGCCAGTGATCTTTATAAGGTGCGCCGGTGTAGAGGAAGTGCTGCCACACAATCATGCTGAGATCAACAGCGACCCATTTCAGCGTTCCATTTCTGGGTGAGAACAAAGCTGGGCTAATTATCATCCTTGACCCATCGGTCATCGGGCTTCGTAAGCTCATCCGACGAGATTCATAAGCGATCTTCTCGGCTGTCGACGTGCCTGGCGTCATTGACGTACTGGCTATACTCTGCAGTGCCTCATCGGCTCTCCATATCGCGAATTCAATGTGATCCTCAATTGTGCCGCTATATCTCTGGATATGCCTGCTACTCACATACACGTTCCGTAGTCCAGTCAGGCCCCTCAAAAGCCTCCTCATATCAGCCGGCTGACATACAACTTCATCCAGCTTGTCGCTAAAGTCGATCATGCGAAGGTTCTCCCTCACAATATTCGCAAAGCCTCGCCCTTGAGCTGACAGCCCGAGAGCCACAGATGGCAGTGTCGCAGCGCCGCACAGCCGCTGCAAACTCACAAAATCGGTGTGATCGACAACAAGGACCTTAGCATGTTGCAGCAAAGCGGAAAGTATTGCTACATGATCTAGCTTGGTGAGCTTGCTGTGAAAGAACTGCCGCAATACCGGGTGCGAGTCAGATTCGAATAGAGCAGCCGGATTAGATAGGTCTGCATGAGGCCTGTTCCAGCCTATTTTCCGCCGTGGTCTGAAAGAGTGAACGTTCGAAGTCGTCAGTACGTAGTGGTAGATTTTGAGTCGGAGCTCTAGAGGTAGCGAGACCAATGTTGTTGGCATTTCCGTATACGAACGCGTAACGCGTGACGCGTCGACATGCTATTGTGGGCGATTATTGGTTCAGACTTCGGGAGTTGGAAGCATTATTTGTGTTTGGCGCTGGATGGCTGATACCTGGAATTTGGCTCAATGAGTCAGTCTATCGGGTAGTGATTATTGACATCGAAGTGGTACTGAAGAAAGGCACGAAATGCAAATGTACTGGCGTCAAGTAGTGCGCGAAGAAAAGGGCGTAGAAGTCAAGTTCAGGCGGGGACCGCGAGGCATGATTGAGCACTAGGCACAAAATGCAAGGCTTCCAGGATCGCGAGGCTGAAGCAAGACCACCCCTCCTTCGACGCACTGCAACCAGTCTGGAGTCCAGTTGTGTTCATGGTTGTTTCCTAACGACCTTTATAGAGCTTGGTTGCCACCCACCTTGCTTCGAAACTACCTACGATATCAAGACCGCCTCGCTTTCACCAACAGGTCTTGAAATTGAGCCAGCCATCCTCTTTCAATACGAATGTCGAATCTGCCACGTGAAGTCAGTCTTTTCAAGATCTCAAGAAAGCTCACGACTTTCCCTAGTTGAGCACAATCCTTCGCAGTACACTCCCGTTTTCCGTTGCCAAACCGCATCGTTCCGCCTAATGCATAATCACCGAACTTTTGGGTATCATCCGCTCGAGCTGAAAGTCTAGATGTCTGCCGAAAGCCTTCGGATTTCCACTCACGGCCGCGAGGGCAATAATCATCTTTTGACTTTCTGGATTTCATACCTGCAACTTGTCAGTGTAATCGAGGCTTTCGTGTTAGATAGTGGCTGGACATTGAAGCCCGAGAGGAAAGCTGAAAATGTGTAGAAATATTTACATCCGCGTCACAGTAGCTCAGTTCCCTGATGTTGGAATGGGTAAGGGATCCATCGAGAATAACCTAGTCGATCTGTTCGCGGGTTCTGGTCAAGTGCCTTCAACTCTCGGCGAAGTTATATAGCGTGATTTACATGAGACCTGGAGCCGTCAGCGCGCCAGCTGGCCTCGTGACAATCCCATCAGTGACGTGTGTCTCATGTAGCCCTTTTCCACGCAATCCAGTCTCGTTGCAGAGCTGGGCGCAGAGTCGGGCATTCGCTGCAAAAACGATTTGGTGGCCCAGAGCCCTGATTCTGAAAAGCCTCGCCTGATAGGAGTAGCAACGAGAGCTTGTTGCCATTAACAGGTCGCCTTAGCGTACTTGTGAGTAAGCTGCTTTAAGGAGATCCGTGTACTGTTGCGCTAATGTAAGTTACATTATTGGGTAAAGGCACACCTGAAGGCTGTGGCACAGTTACTGTCACATTGAAGGCCGCATGGTTTCTATGCTTAGAAAGACGAAGCAGGAAAAGCAGAATTAACATATTATGACTGCAACAACCATCTATGCCCGGCTAGAGATACAGACTATTTGTCACAGCGTCCGTAAAAGTCAAATCTATCTACGTTCAGTCTGTGCTAGAGAGAATTGTGAAGGCGTATGTTGCATTGGTGTCTGCGAGGCAGGCACTTGGAAGGATGATTAGGCGATCGTTGTGTTGGATGGGACCTGTCAAGTGCTTCAAGCGGCGATCCGAAGCGAGAGCGGTAAGCGACAACCTAAAATGAGCTTCAAACTAGGCTAGTGCAGAACAATTCGCCGCTGATCTCGCGAACGATAGAGCCACAACTCGCTAAGATCAAACAAGCAAAGTAGACATTGCGTACAGGAGATGTGCGGGTCCGCCTAGCGTTTGTCACCATACAAGCATGTTCTAGAGAATTTTGTGTCTGGACAATCTGGAACGTGAACAGTTTTACGAGATTTCTGGCTACAATAACTTGTTGAATGTGGCTCCTACCCAAATCCTCGCTGACCTAAGCAATGACAGGACTCCTCGCGAGCTTTCCGACGACAGACTGGACAAACGCCTCCCACGGCGTCGAGTTGATGCTGCAGCACCCGAATACAAGTAAGTCGATGTCCTAGTATAGGAACTGACGATGATAGGAGAGTAAGAAATCATTCAGCTTCGTACCTTGGCGGCCGTTCATCAATCTCGTGTCTATACCCAAAGTCTGTCGGAGCCTGCTCATACGATGGCAAGATCTCCCCCTGCTGATATTGTAGTGCATCGGGTGGCGAAGTAGACGACTCGGCTGCGGCACGTTCTTCCGCTGCTTCTTCCTGCTTGGTCTTGCTTGGCTTCAGTGACCTCAACACAACTTTGGCAGTCCGCTTTTCTTCCTTGATTTCGACTGATTCATCTTCGGACTCATCCTTATCACCTTCATCCTTATTAACTTCAGCCTTGGTCGCGTCGGCATGGTTCAGGATCGCTTGCAGGTCCTTGGCTTCTGGAGGGAGCACCTTGACCCGTATCTTGTCATCGCTACCTAATTTGACCTTTTCACCCGCCACATCTAGTTCCAGCTTCCAATGGAGGGTATACTCACGCGCAATGATGTAGGTGTTGAATGTTTCGGCCAGAGGCTTCTCAGTCTGCATACCCATCTTCGCTGATACCAAAGTTGTTGCCAGGCCCGGCAGCTTTGACAGATCTACGCCATCTGTCATGGTTACAGCATTCTTAACCTTGTCATCGTCAGTTTCACCGTACGGCAAAATCCTGCTCATCCGCCGACTAATGTCTATGGTGTGGTCCACAGGGTGTCGATCTAATAGCTTGATGTCATATCTCGTCTTCGTGTTTGACGGTAAAATGCTTTTGAATCGAATGTAGGTAGAAGCGCAGAGCCCCAAACTCATGTTGTCGATCCGGATATCAGGGTAGTTATCAATGGTTGTTAACCCGTTGTCCCTGACGGCCATGGCACTTACAATGAAGGGAATACCGCCTTCGCATAGTAGGCGAATGCTTTCTGGAGTCGATACTGTGAGGTCAAAAGTGTACCTTGGTAGGTTGTCCGAGCTCAGCATTGACTTCGTTTTGTCCTTAAAGGCGAAAGACAATGATCTATTGACAGCACCTCTTTCACGGTGCCAATTCAACATCCTGGATGATCGAACGGTATGCCGAATCGTTTGGCTCTGAAGGGGTAATTCGCCGGCTACTGACTTGTCGATCTTCGTCTTCTCAGTCAGCTGCTCGGGTAATGTGAAGGGAGTGGCTAGTGGTAAGGTGAACGTGTTCGACCCCGGGGTCGCAACATCCTTGACAAGGATTGGCAGAACAGCCTTTCTGAATGATGGTGGGAGGACTATGCTTGCACCTTGCGCCTCTTTCACATCCACCTTGATTACGTACTCGATAAACGCGTGATATGTATATCCGAAGCCCCATTTTCGGAACCTAAATGTGGGTGGCATTGGGTGGCTTGGAATATAGTCGTCTGTGGAAAGAAAGTGCTCTCGCTCCTTCCATTGGTGCTTTGACTGCCTCAAGCTGGCTACATCTGGATTCCTAGGGAGCTCGACGACGAATGGCCATGAAAATGAGCCAGGCTTGTGAGTATGATACCCTTCGTAGAGCAGTAACTGCTGAGAGAACAGCGGTGCCCGGCCTCGCCATTCGCTTGCTCCTTGTCCGTGACTGTACACGAAATACACTGCGCACTGTCAGCGCGTGCCCCAAAGTGGTAAATATGGCGGAATATGCTTACCTTTTGCTCTCCCATAGAACTCAACGCTCACCGATCCAATAGCAAAATCCTGTGCGGTGTTGAGCGTGACATTGCCTGAAATCTGGCTGCCAGGAGTATAGAATTTGCGGTCATCTGATAACTCAATTGAGAGCCCGGAAGACGATTTCTCTTTTGCTCGGGGCATGCTCGTGAATGTGAACTCTTGAAATAAGGTCTGGAAGAGAACAGAAGCAGGAGGCTGTATATAGTGGTATATGAATAGGATTTCGCCTGAGACTAGAATACCGAACTTCGAGAAACGTTAGGTGTGAAGCTTGGCAATGTCCATCTGTAGCTGCTTAGGATTGCTGAGTATTGGGTACTTTCAAAGTCTTAGTCGGTAGTTAGGAAATTCTATCGATGCGCTGGGGGAAAAGAGCGGTTTATGTTGTGATCGCAACAGTTCCCTTCTTTAACAAGGGCATGAACTTTTGAAGAGCTACCTCGCTTGCTGGCAAGGTTGATCTCTACCAAGCCTGTACGATCGTCATAAAAGTGGTCGCTTGGGGCAAATTTCTGGAAGCCTGCCATTTCTTGAGGAGAAAGCAAGATGATTGGTGAGTATATGGAAGTGCTGCAATACGGATACGTCTCCAAATCCTGAGGCAGACTTGGTTGACGCCATTTCGTATCCGCAAAAGGGAGCCACCTTTCCTGCTTCAGCCGGCAGAAGCTCAGAAATGGGGCCACATGCAACCAATCAGACCCACGATTTTGATACCAAGATTAGCAACAAACAGAGGCGATTTGTAAATATCGCGACAATATACTGAGCCTGATTGCCTAACGTTAACCTACTGCTGGCAGTGAGGTTGACCCAACATGACGTTATTGTGGGCTTCCCAGCTCAACTGCTGTGAAAGGCCAAGGGCAATCGCAGAATCCATTTCAGTGGCCCGAGAAAAGGTGAATCGCTACCCTTCGAGATCGGTTGCTTTACCTATTTCTCCTCAACTACGTACTGACCGCAACTGCGAGCAATGAAAGATGAGAAAAGGAAGCGAGACTCAATCAGACAGCTGACATCACTCTTTGCATTCCAGGGCTGCTGGTCATCGTTCACCCGACATTCAGCCAATATACCAGCTTGCCGCCCTGGATAGTCCGTGGTATCGCAAGGCAATATCGAAGTTCGCGATGCCTCTTGGTTGTCCTCCCTTTGTCTGCGTGCGGAGATGGACGTGCTCCGACTAGAACCCGGGAGGAACAGCTGACTACTGACGCGTACCGACAGCTGAGCTTTCAGGTGGTTCTGAAGTTGCTTGGACAAGGAGAGGACGATCAGGTGTGGCCCAGCCAAAAACGAGGTACGTAATCATCGCCTAGTACCTTCGAGACTGGTATTATCAAAAGCTCCAATGAGGCTGCGAGCGCTCACGAGGCACCTCTTGCCCTTCGTTCCCTGTCCCACTTCTCTACACATACCGTTCAGAATCGTCGACTAGCCAGCTAAGTTTCGAATCGTGCTTCAAAACCTTGACGGGCGCACAGGGCGACCGGCAATCGATTCGACCAATGCACCCTTGGCAAAAAGATCGTCGGAATGTTCCTCCGAACTCTGCCGGACTCTAAGCAAAAGGACGCCCTGGACTCTCTACTACTAAATTTATGACTGCATGGCTGTAGGGAATGCACCCTTACTTCGTTGACGACTCCGACAGATGAATCTAATCTTCGAGCATAGGACCAAGGAAGTATCACTTCTTGTCGATGGACAGAGGTCGATACACACTTTTGCCAGGGATTACAAACTTCAAGGCGCAGGCATCAAACGCGTAAGAGCCTATGCGCTGCAACGGTAGCTCAGTGACACGCAACTGCGACCCGCATAATGACAGTATCAGGGCAGAGGGCTAGCAAATAGACAAGTCCTCCTTTTAGGTTGAGTGGGTGTCAAACAGTGAGATGAGCAAATTGTGTCAGTGGTCAATATTTCCAAGGCTGCACGACATTTCAGGAGTCCGCTCGAAGCCTTGCTACATGCGTCCGGCGCGGTACCTGAAGCCTCCACATTGTGCTGACACTCTATCAAACAGAGATGTGAAGGAAACTACAACCAGCATGCTACACAGTCCTCCAATCATTGCGTAACCCCACAGAATTACCGAAAGGGTCTGGAAACTTCATCCATTTCAGCTTCTATTCCTTTGCTTGGAAAATCGAACATGTACTACACTCAACCTCTCGACGAACGGTGCACGAAGCAGACACGACGCAGTAAAAAGCTCCAGCCTCGTTTGCGGCTGTCAACGAGGGCACTACCGAAGCTTTGGTAGTCCCATCGCGCTACTGCCTCAAGCCGACGATTTTTCAACTCAAGAGCGGAAACGCGCAGCCTGGAAGCTCATTAATATTGAGCATTCAGCAGATTTCAAGACGAAGCCACCAACTCCAGCGAAGGCCTCGACAAGATCTTAGTCTCGCTCGATGCAATCATTCCTCTTGCCAACCTGATCATCAGTGCAAACAGATGTACTTGTACCTCTGGTCGAGAATCCCTGGGGACATGCGTGCGATCATTTCGAGGGTGCTCATAAGCTATTCTCAAAGCATTGCCAGGGTTGCCCGAGAAATGTTAAGGGCGGACGGGAAGTGAATACAGAGTGCTCTCAAAGAAGCAATGATCACTCCTGGCATGTGACGTGACACAGGACTAGCTGGCTTGGCGCGGTAATTCCTCACAGAACATCAACTGACAGGGTAGATCGCCTTTCTATTCGAAGAATCTAATGGTTGGAACAGCTTCAGCCGTTTCCTAGAGAGTGGTCGGGAACCGGGTTTATGAAGATTCGGGAAGATTACGCGAGAGTGATTCGCCAGTGTAGAAAAAGGCGTGGTAATTGATTATGAGAGAACATTGGGGACTCGGGAAAGCCAAGTGTGTTCGACACAATGGATAGTATTGACGAAAGTGATCACGTTAGATGCCAAGCAGACCAACCACCAATATCCTATCCATGCCAAATCACCGACTAACCTGCCTTGCCTGATTCATACATCGACGTGTGTCTGGAAAATACATTTCTAAACGGCTCACCTCCAGGTGAACGAGCGACTTCTCAATAGACTTGGTCTTGTCTTGGATAATAAGGGTCATGCTGCAGTGGCCCAACGACTTCATAGTGACATTCCCAACGGCCACAAACGATAGGAGAACCCGACACAGGTGAGTCAAAATAGCAAGACTGGGGATATGGGTGGTAGGGTTCTGTCTTGGGACCGGTGTATCGGATCTTCTGGACACCGGGACGAGCTTTGTACGGGTCGTATTCCGAGGTCGGTGATACAAAGTGAGATTTACGACGGGGAGCCATGATCATGGCAGTTTCTTGGAGGTCTGACATACTTTGTTCGCTGTCGTAGCTCGTCTTTCGACTTCGACGGCGGGACCGGTCAGAATGGTCTGAAATTGAATATGGCAACATCTTTATACCCTTAGACTGAGACTGTCGCGGCTCGATCTCTTCGGGCTCTTCCACCTCTGGAGCATCGATGACCTGCTCATAGATGTCCCATGGAGATGATCTTCTGGAGCTTCGCTGAGAGTCACGATCTGAGCTCAGGGACATTCTGCCGGTCTTCTCGTCAAGATCAGACATGCGACGCTCGTGTTCGATGACCCAAGCATCATCTGCTTTCTTTCGTGTTGGCGTGTCCCATTTCTTCTCTTTCGATGGCGAACGGTCACTAAACGCCCATGGGCTGATAGACAGGTGAGGTGTCCCAGTTGATGAAGGAGACTCAGGGGCATGCAAGGAGTCCTGCGATGAGTGTCTGCTTCCTCTTGCGCGAGCGATCTCTCGAGCGTGTTTGCCTCGGCCTTCTTTTCCCCTATGCAGCCCTTCTCCGGCAGCTTTGCATTTGACACAGTCCTGATATTTCGTCGGCATCTTCCATTTCATCATCTCGGTACAGCCAGGTATTTCACACTGCTCTGTGATTTTAGCACAGTGACCACAGCCATAGCTATATTTCGTCTTGGAACACATCGTGACTTGGAAAGGCTTGGTGACTTTGGCTAACTTTGGTCCTTGCGTTTGCTTAACCAGCAGCAAATGCTACACTGAGATCGTGACAGACTCATGTAGTAGTTGTCACCGCATGAAGATAGTGTTTCAGCGGTGAAGCGGGTGGAGACAATGGTAATTGTGCCGCCTCCCCAGCCTGCTCGTAGTGGCTCAAAACTGAGCGTGGGACGGACAACCTATGTTCCTGAAAGTGATGTCGTTGTGCATGTACCTTTGGATGTGGTTGTCAATTTTGAAGGTACCTGCTCATGGTTGGCAGCTGTTGTCTAACTGAAACTTGCTTCGGATGCCGGCAGTGGCTGGTAATGCAACAGAAATTGGGGCGGGTAACGGAATTGGGAAGGTGGAACCACGATTATCTATTGAGACTATGATTTTGCACGATTCAAAAAACCTGAGGATTTGGAGGATAATTAAATGGAGGTTCAGAGCAAGCCTTTGGATAGAAGTGAGCACACGAGCGTGTAGAAGCAGCTGAGAACAATAGATGCTGGGCCAGCCGAACACATGGACTCGCTTCAAGTGGCAGGTGGAAGGCAAGGAAGGGATCGTCCCTTCGGGCCTAAACGCCATTTCGCGGTTACGGCATTAGCCTCCATGGGCGCAGTTCTACAGGACACAAGCAGGGCACTCATGCCCATAGTTTTCTTCAGAGTCAAGATATTTTGCCGCCCGTGAGTGGCGAAAGAATAGCTTACCTCAGGCTCTAACGCCGGGGAGGTGTTGGTATCATGCAGTAGGTTTGGAAGAGCGCCGGCCAAGATCGCTAATCAGGTCTGAGTAAGCGGTATGGGGAATTCTGTAACTACAACAGCCAATACTGATGTCCGAGGTACGAGCAGGCGGGGCTGGACCTTTATCTCTCTCATCTCGACCTAGTCGAGCTCCCCGAAGAGAACGGCTGAAGCCAATGAAGACGGTGTTTCGGGCATTGTACGGATCTGATCTGTGTGTTTCAACTGGCAGCTGCACAGTCGCCAGGCTTTTAAACCTCGTGCATCTTGCCTGAGCTATTCTTCGCCTCACTTGAGTAGTTGCGCCCATACCCCACGACACTGCAAGTCGCCCCGTCGCTGTGTTCTGGCCCAGTTAAAACTGCAGCTCGATCAATTGTCGAGGCTTCCAATTGACACATGTTTACCATCTTCTTCTCAAATTGCCTTTCTAGATTCGGCGCAGCATTCTTCTGATTGGCTTTGCAGCATTAAGGTGTTTCCCTTTCGATTCGTTGGCTGTCGCCCACGTTGCACAAGGCCCGTTTTGCTCCATTTCAGTCGAGATTAGGGCTCCCGTTGTGTTTCCATTGCATGAACGCCAAATGCTCGTCAACGGATGTCATTTGGTGTAGGAACATGCTAAGGCAGTCGAACTTTGTATCATATACCAATCGCGCGAGGTTGATACATCTCACCGATACTACGCAAGTCGTCCCGTTTCCTTGCAGGAAGGCAACGGTTACACAAGGTCGAGCTTCAGGTTACAGGTGAGAGTCTGTGACGAAATTGTTGGATCTTGATTGCTGGAATTATGAGGTCTATCCCGAATCAGGCCGTGCAGTAGAGTACCACAAAAGAACACCGTTGTCTGTGCCCAACATTTGGGCAGCCTGGACATCGATTCCTGTCAGCAGGCCATGCAAGCTCCGCCATCCTGAATCGCGCCGCATGCTTCTCGTATCTTAGACTTCAGTCCTTTGAACCTCCATCAGAAGCCGTCTTCTATGCCATTCGCCTTGTCCTCTGTCAACCGCTGTGCGTGAATCTTATGCCACCAGCGATGCGATTCGTCAGCTGAGGTTTCCGGTGTCTCGTCCCACGGCTTAGGGCTGAGGATATAGTGTATATTCTTGACCTCATTGTCTCGCCAGATTGCGTCATGCACTCCTTTCCACCTTAACGTTTTCAGAGCATTGTAGATGTATGGAAGAGGGATCCACCTTCCATTGAATCGTTCGCCGAGCAAGCTTTGGTCGGCGAAGTCGTAACTTGAAGTCAGGTCACCGTTCTGCAGCGTTTCCAGGATCTTGTCGTAGATGCCTTTGCTCGGGTTGACCACTACCAGACCACCGTTCGGACAAGCTATCCCTGCCAAAGCAGAAGCACCCTCTACCTGAGCTTTGTCCGGCTCACCATGCTGGCTTGTAAAGGCACAATTCTCAGGAATCCAGTGCTTAGGATAATGCGGCTTCTTCAAAGGATTGCAAGCGCATGCATGGCTAGCGGCATAAACCTTATGGCCGTCACCGCCCATCTCTGGCGGATCAAGCTCCAGTTCCATCAGTTCGTCCATGTTCTTCAGCACAAGCATGTCACTATCGAGCTGGACGACTCGATCGTATTCGGTCAGGCTGAATGGTGCCAATTTACTCCAACAGTCGTAGAAACGTGGATCGTTGGCGTACTCTTTAGGCACTGATGGTAGTAGGTATTCAATCCTCTTCATTGAAATGCCACGCACTTCGAGAGCCTTACGACCCTCGTCGGGAAAGGTGTCCGTGTAAAGCGCAATGAGCGGATACTTGCTGTCGTGCTTCTTGAGGGAGTAATTCAACGTGATCAAACCCGGCAGATATTTGGTGTTTGTTATCAGCGACGTCCATACCCTCTTTGGTTCTTCATCGGTGGCCCCATTAGCTTGTTCGTTATAACCACGAACACCATCCACCTGGTTCAACAACTGCTCGTGATGTTGTGCAGGCATGACTGACATTGACTTGTATGGCCAGCAAGTGAACGACAACTCGAATGCTGAGATAGGAATCGCATCTTGTCACCACATGGCATTGGAGAAAGTGTTGTGAATCTTGGTGGATCGGGTGGCTTCGTTGCTCACGCACGCCATTATTAATTAAGCTTCGTTAGGCCGATCTCAGATGACGATCGATCATGTCATTAAGTAAACAATTTTTGGTCAACTTGGAGCTTCGGGAACAACAGGTTTTCGCCAGCGGGCAAGATTCAGCATGAACATAGCTTCTTACTGTATTCAGCATCCTTTATCTATCAATGCGTGGGTTGCCAGTGCTGTCTGTTAGCTGAAGTGGAGGGAAGTAAATGTCGGCCAGTATCGATAGGTAAATCCAAGCATAAGCGTCAATGGGTGATGTGCAATTACTTATCCAGAGACAGCACAGTCGCGAACCCGGATATCTCTAATCGAAGCAATGAGGCGATCGGTCAAGGTCAACCAGCCAAGGCGGCCGCAGCGAAGAACTACAGAGGCTTCGTCGCTGGCGTTTTCTCAGGGATCGCAAAGCTGAGTGTGGGTCATCCTTTCGATACGATCAAAGTGCGCATGCAAACAGCCGAGCATGGCAGATTCAACGGGCCACTCGATTGTCTACTACAGACCGTGAGAAAGGAAGGCATTGCAGGAGTGTACAAAGGCGCGACTCCTCCTCTGCTCGGATGGATGGCAATGGATTCTTTGATGCTCGGGAGTCTAACCATCTACCGGAGGTTGTTGCTGGAGAATGTTTGGACTAACACCACATTCGTGAGCGAAGAAACAGCGAAGAAGAATAACCTTCCATCAATCGGTCACGGTCTAGCAGGGATCGGTGCAGGTAGCACCGTTTCATTTATTGCTGCACCCGTCGAACACGTCAAGGCCCGACTCCAGATCCAATACGCAGCCAAAAAGGCGGACAGATTGTACAGCGGCCCCGTCGATTGCACGAAGAAGATTTTGAAGCATCATGGCATCTCTGGGCTATGGCACGGACTATGCGCTACCTTGATATTTCGATCGTTCTTCTTCTTTTGGTGGGGCAGCTATGATTTGTTTTCAAGATGGTTCAGAGATTACACGAAACTTTCTACACCGGCAATCAATTTCTGGGCCGGCGGACTGAGCGCCCAGGTCTTTTGGCTTACAACATATCCGACCGATGTTGTCAAACAGAGAATCATGACAGATCCACTCGGTGGCAGTCTCAACGACGGCACTCCGCGCTTTCGCCATTGGAAGGATGCGGTCAAGGCTGTCTATCAAGAAGGCGGCTATCGTGCTTTCTGGAGAGGATTTGTGCCGTGCTTCTTGAGAGCGTTTCCGGCAAATGCAGCAGCTCTTGTTGCTTTCGAAGGAGTTATGCGAAGCTTGCCAGAGTGAGCAAAGTTACGTGGTCGTGGATCAACGGAGGATCAGCGTGGGCAAGTTACCTCAAGCCAACTTCAATGAGCCGATTAAAACTCACTTTGTGCGTGAACTGCTTCTTGCGCAAGGCTAAGGAGAGCTTGAAGTGAGAAGTACAATGTTTGAACCCTGATAGTAGGTATATGGACGTGGCAAGTTTGTGACGACTCGCTTCTTCCAGAGTACGTCTCACCTTCACGTCTTGGACATTCGATCTGCTCGCAAACTATTAACTATCACACATTCTGTGGTCTTGCCCAACCGCGATCGTCTTGGATATTCATATTGGAACAACTCCATCGTCTGTTGCTCCAAAAAATGGCGTCCCTTGCAGCAGAGGAAAAACTTGAGTTCCTCTTACAAGTCCTGGCAACGTCAACTGATTTCGCACCGGACTATGGCGCTCTCGCGAAGAAGACCGGCATCAACACGAATTCAAACGCTCAGCGCAGGCTCAAGAGCATAGTGGAAGCCGACAAACGATTTGTTCTTCACAGTCAAAAAGGCGGACCGACGAAAGTGATCGATACGGATGACGGTGGGGAAACCAGCAATTCTACTCTAGCCAAAACACCCAAGCCGCGAAAGAGGGCGGTGAAGTACGACAATGGCGAGGAGGAAAAGGGTCCACGTTCAAAGAAGGGTCGAAAGTTGAAGGATGAAAATGCAACAGAGGATGTGGAGGAGGACGCTGTCAAGGGTGACGGCGAAGATGCTATTTGAGGTCATTGGTTTGAAAAGGCATGCAGGCTCCCAATGCTGGGTGGTCGGGACGTTTTGAGGCTGAAACGATGGGGCTTTCCTTATTGAGCTTGGGTGCTTTAACGGTGGTGCATCAAAGTCCACACATCCTTACTACGAAGCTGTGTACCATAGGAAAGCAAGCAGAAACAGATATGTAATTTCACCTCCAGATATTCTTCCACTCCGGCTCGCTCTCAACATAATCCTCGTATATCTGATCTTCTCCCTCCCTCATCGTGACGTCAGTCCACCATGACGCTTCAACCATGTGAAGGTGGGACTTTCGCTGCAAATGGCACCCTGCTCTCAACAACGGCCGGCCAACCATATAAGAATGGCTTGAAATCCGAGACTGGTTATCTCTGATGGACCTCTTCCATACAATCACGCACGAAATCGAGAACGTATTAGCCTGCCACTGGCTGCAAGACTTTCGAGAATCACGACTCGGAAGTAAGACCAATACACCCGGAGCATCGAGGAGTCCGAGCGCTCCTCCTACGCTGAGAAGATCGAGCAGCACTGCTAGTGAAAGCAGTTCAAGTCGATCGAGTTCCATAGCGGAGCAGGCCAACATGAGTGAGGCTAGGACTAAAATGATGGACACGGAGAGGGGTGGCGAGCAGAGCCAGTATGAGGGAATTAAGACTTTCACTGAGCCACACAGCAAGCAGGGCGGGCAGCTTGGAGGTATTTATTACCACATCGTGGATTGAATGGACATGCTGGCCTGACATAACGCAGGTGCTGAAACTACGCTCGCAGACAAAACTTCAGGTGTGGATGCTGATCGAGCGCAACAGAACACGGAGAATATCAGGTACGGACAGAATATATCTGAGTCCGGCATGGGAGGCAAGACTACTACCACCTCTGGCACTGCTCATCAAGAGGGCGGGTATGGCGGTACGAAGGAGCAGGACGAGCTTGAGGAGTCGAGCGGCAACCCGAGGACGCAGCAGGGATATTCCAAAAAGCGCGATGATCACGATTACAGCGTTGGAGCATAGATTGAGACTGGAACGCAGCACGTATTGAAGCTTTGAGTTCGGGAACGTTAATAGAGCGAGACTGAAGAAATGACATAGCTAGCACATAATGGACAGCAACATGTGATGATATTGATAAGCCGACTTCTATACAGCAGTCGTGGTGCTCACCGTCTGCGGCGCCGACTCCGTCATTGTGGGCGGTATGATCATATCTGCCTCCACCTCACTCTTATCCAGTGGCTCAACGTCTCTTCTTGCTCGCTTCAAACTCTCAAGCGTAACACCCTTCTCCGGCTGTAAGGGCGTCAACCCGACCACAGGCGGATCCCCTTTCTTCACAAACTCCCACTGACCCGGCAATTTATGTCCCGCCAGCCTAAATGCCTCCCTCACCACCTTCTCGTGCACGGTCCCGCTGAGCTCAAACACAACCCTACTCACCGGTACCCGCGCAGCCCAGTAGTCGAATTTCCCCTTTCCTTTGCCCATACGCACCTCGTTGCCCTTAGTGTACACGCCAATGTTGGCGCTGACGCGAGTGTATAGCTTGTAGTTCATGCCTCGCAGTTTGCGATTGATCGTGTCCCAGCCTAACTGTAACTGTTTACTGCTTATGCGGCGATCGTGGTCTTTCATTCGCAGGCCATAGTCGCCCCAGACGACTGTCGTACCACGGATGCTCCCACCGGTCTGCATTCTCGGCCGGCCGACCATGGATTTACTCTTTTCGGGTTTGTTGGGGCGGAGCCAGTCCTGGCGAAGGGCCGCGGAGGTGAATGTCCGTCTTTGGGGACATGTTTGGCGCCGTTGTGTAGAGGAGCAACTTGACACTTGCTGTGGTCGCGGATATGTGAATCTGGATGTGGAGGAGAGGGAAAGAGCTTCGAAGCTTGCGGCTGTATCATGTTAGGTGGATGATGGCACAATCACATGGACTGCTCACCCAGTGGCCGCAGTGAAGCTCCCGACATCTTCACAAGACGATTCGAAATCGCACCATGCGCAGAGGCATACAACTCTTTTGATTTCAGAGTATACCGAGGACAAGACCAAGCCGAATCAAACCTGTTCCGAGGCGCTGAAAGCCGGGAATCACCTTTCTTAGATAGGTCTGGGAGGTGTGATGCTGCACTGTTGATTGTATCGTCTCGTCTCGTCCAGATTTCCTCATGTATCCTGCGAGGCTGTCTCAGCCTTGCTGCCTGGCTTCCGACCACTTTATCTCGGACAAAACGCGAGAGCGCGTCGCGTCATAATCGCTCCTTCCGCCGCAGACGAACTTTTGAAAGGTACCTCTGGCAAGCACTGGCTTATTCACATTGGCGGTCTCTGTGCGCTCTTCTTTGTCCATCGAGATGCTGTCAGTCTAGTCGTACATTACAAGTTCTCAATTTGCACCAGGATGCCCTCTGATATCAGGAGTTTCTTCGGGGGCGGTGGTGCAGTCAGGCCCGCTGCACCAGCCAAAGGTAAAGACTCGGTTCGTCGATCATTCTTGTGGCGTTGCATGTCTCTCACTACTTTCCACAGACACCGAAGAAACCAGCAGGTAGAGCTCGACCTCGAAAGGTCCTATCTGACGATGAAGATGAGGTCGAGGACGTACAACCAAAGAAAGCAACGCCAGTAAAGCGGAAGCCGGTCAGGGAGGAGCCTAAGGAAGAGGAAACAACAAGCTCGGCTTATTTTGCTGGAACCAGATCCAAAAATGGCAAAGGCTCGAGCAACGGTCCTACGGCAACACCAAAGAAGTCGACACATGGAACTGAATCTGCCCCGAGTAGTGCTCGGAGGTCGGCCAGAAAGACAGCAAAAGCTTCGTACGCAGAAGATAGTGACGTGGATACAAGGATGAAGCTAGATGATGGCAAGGATGGCGGTGATGACGATATTCATGCCGATGATTTCAAAAGAGGTCGAAATGCGGATGACTACCAGGAGGCATCTGATGATAGCGATGATATGCCGATCAGACCACGGAAGCAAGTCAACGGGGCCAAACCTTCAGCCAAAGATGCGGTTAGCGAACTCGAAATGACTGAGATTCCAACCAATGATGGATCAGCCAGTGCTAAACGAAAGTCACGAACATCGGTAGCTCGAAAGCGGAAGATTGAAGACGAAGTCAATGAAGACGATGAAGATGAGACTCCCAAGAAGAAGGCAAAGAAAAATACTACTCCCAGGAAGCCGCGTGAAAAGAAATCCGAACAGCCTGATAACTCGGAAGCGGCCAAGATACTTGAAACCATTCCCACTGTTAGACCTCCGACTCCACCACCGAGGGACGATTCTAGGAAATTCACCTTCAAGCCTGGCGGAGGCAACGCTGTAGTTGAGCCACCTGCTAGTGGCACAAAGGAGATCCCTCAAGGCGCGGAAAATTGCCTTGCCGGTCTTGCTTTCGTGTTCACAGGGGTTCTAGACACCCTTGGACGAGAAGAAGCTCAGGCTCTGGTCAAGAGATACGGCGGCAAAGTCACAACTGCTCCAAGCAAAAATACGAGTTTCGTAGTTCTTGGCGCCGAAGCTGGACCCAAAAAGCTGGAGACAATCAGGAACCTAGGCATAAAAACGATCAATGAAGACGGCCTATATGATATCATTAGAAAAATGCCTGCCAATGGTGGAGATGGAAAGGCCGCTGCGAAGAATGCCGAGAAGAAGGCGGAAGCAGAAAGGAAGATGAAGGAGGAAGTCGCCGAGCAGGAGAAAAAAGAGAAAGAGAAGCAGAGGCAAGCTGAAAAGGAGGCAAAAGCAGCTGCCGCTGCGAGAGGTCTGGTAGCACCGGAGAAGCCCAAGCGTCAAAAGGTTGACGACCGGCTTTGGGTCGACAAGTACGCTCCAGATAGTGTGACTGCGGTTTGTGGCAATAAGAAACTTGTCGAGGATTTGCAAAATTGGCTACGGCTGTGGCCAAAGCGTCATAAGCTTGGTTTCAAGCAAGCGGGTGCGGATGGAAGAGGTATTTTCAGAGCTGCTATGCTGCATGGTCCCCCGGGAATAGGCAAGACGACAGCTGCGCATTTGGTGGCTAAGCTGGAAGGTTATGATGTGGTCGAGAGCAACGCCAGTGACACAAGAAGCAAGAATCTGGTGGAGACTGGCTTGAAAGGTGTGCTCGATACAACCTCTTTGCTTGGTTTCTTTGCAGGTGATGGCAAGAAGGTTGACGCATCCAAGAAGAAGTTGTTGCTCATCATGGATGAAGTGGATGGCATGTCCGCTGGCGATCGAGGTGGCGTTGGTGCCCTTGCATCTATTGCAAAGAAGACCAACATCCCTATGATCCTCATCTGCAACGACAGAAGGCTGCCAAAGATGAAGCCATTTGATCACGTTACAGCTGACTTCTCTTTCCGAAGACCGACTGTTGATATGATTCGATCCAGGATCATGACAATCTGCTACAGAGAAGGGCTGAAGCTACCAACGCCGGTCATTGATGCAATCATCGAAGGAAGTCATGCAGATATCCGGCAAATCATCAACATGATTTCAACCATCAAGCTCGACAATAAGCAGATGGAGTACAATGACGGTAAAGCAATGTCGAAAGCTTGGGAGAAACATGTCATCTTGAAGCCATGGGATATTTGCAACAAGATTCTTCGCGCGGAAATGTTCACAGCAGCTTCAACGGCCACCCTTAACGACAAGATCGAGCTGTATTTCAACGATCACGAATTCAGCTATCTGATGTTGCAAGAAAACTATCTCAAGACGAAGATGGCTCAAGCGAACAGCGTCAGTGGCAAAGCTCACACCCTGAAACAGTTGGAACTAGCTGAGAAAGCGGCGGAAAGTATCAGCGACGGTGATTTGGTGGATAGGATGATCCATGGCTCGCAGCAGCAGTGGTCGCTCATGCCAACCCACGCCGTTTTCAGCTTTGTTCGGCCTGCCAGCTACGTGTACGGCAACTTTGGTGCACAAGTTGGCTTCACATCATGGCTGGGCAACAACAGCAAACAAAGCAAGCTGTCACGATTTGTGAAGGAGATTCAGACCCATATGCGACTGAAGACCACGGCAGACCGCCATGAGATTCGACAGCAGTACATGTCAGCACTTTGGGAGAGAACCGTCGGTACAATGAAAACCAAAGGCAAAGACGCTGTTCAGGATGTCATTGATTTCATGGACTCCTACTACCTCACGAAGGATGATTACGATGCCCTCACGGAACTTGGCCTCGGTCCGATGGATCAGGAATTTGTCAAGATCGATACCGCCACCAAGGCTGCTTTCACTAGGCTGTACAACATTCAGAACCATCCCATGACGCACACGAAGCCGGGCACCGGAGGTGCCACCAAGCTTGGCGGTGGTCTCAAGAGAGACAAGCCTGATCTGGAGGAAGCTGTCGATGAAGAAGACGAGATAATTGAAGCTGCCGAAGTTGAAGATGATGACGACGAGGAGCTCGACCTCAAGAAGGACAAATTTGTTAAGGCGCCCAAGAAGAAACCGGCTGCGAAAGCAAAAGATGATGCGAAGGGTAAAGGTAAGGGAAAGAGGACTAAAGGTGAAGATGAGGAGGATGAAGATGAGGATGAGCCTAAGTCCAAGAGAGGAGCTGGCGGCGCGAGCAGGGGAAGGGGACGCGGTCGGGGAAGAGGTAAGACCTAGACGCTGTGGCGCCTCAGCAAAAGTGTCAGGACACAAGTTGATTTACATGCAACTGAACGATTGTGGAGATGCGGGGAAGGCTGTCGACGGCCACGTTGCAATTGTGGATGACGCTCATCGATGAGTTTGTACAGTTGGCATTTCGTACAATGGATGACTAGGTAACCGTCAGTCACATTGGTACTATGAACAGCCATTTTGCCAAGCACACAACGACTTGAATCCTACCGATTCGATATTGAAGGCATTTATGACCTGCCTATCGGAGACTATGATTATCCGCTTTGGCCTCTCTTGGTGCCATTTACGGGTTCTACGGCCCAAAAATTATGACCACGTTTGCCCAGCCTCCATTTTCCAGCGACCGCTCATGCCTCCAAACATTGCTTTGCGTCCAGGATTCTACGTTCACCAATTGCTATCTTTGCAAATTTCGATGGCACTGTAGGGGCTTTCCCGCTCTCGTCATGCATGTACAAGAAGCTCGGCTGTTCAGCACTGGTCTACCTGTCCTGCATCTCCGGCCCTCGCTTCTATCATCGAATTTCGTCCAGGCTTTGCAGTGATCCTGCACAGTAACTAGAATGCCACATGGCAAGCACAACACAGCAGGTAAGGCGGTAGTGGACATCCACTTCCACTTCCACGTTGATTAAGCAGCCCCGGCATGGTCCCGGGATGCTGCCGCCCACGTTGTCATGTCTGCAGTTGAGGCTTTGCTCCGGTGCTGGCTCTGCGGTAGCCATCGCATTTTGCTGAACGCTGGCCGCATGGGCGACAGGCTCCCCAGGTCTCGGGGCCGGCCATGTCCAAGATCCCCGTCGACTGTTGTGTTGAGGTAGGCTGCTGCTTTTTCATGAGCATTTTGGCCCAGCGTCGGCGGAGATAGCTTGATGGGGCCGTTGCTCGAGTTGTGTCGAGTCGGTCAGCCATCACAATGTGAAGTTGTCCAATTGCCACGGCCTTGTTGCCATTTGTTGTAAGGTCTTGTAATCCTGCCCAGGCAGACTTTCTCAGTAGCTGATAGGCCTTTTGAGCAGATTTAGCGTGACGAGACGGGTATAGGTGGAGAGTTGGATTTGTAAGGCAAAGATCGTTAGCCAACGATATTGGGAGTGTCAGTAGGAGCCAATGCTCAAGGAGTTGGCTTTGGGGTCTTCGAAACTCCAAAGCTGAATTTCTGTACTGTGCTGGTAGAAAGAAAATGCCAAGGAGGATATTCACATTCTTGACGGTGCGAGTCAGCCTCCTTCTTGTCACCGGACGGGTCATGACGCCGCGCCATCGCTCTGTCCATGTCCGCGAAATAGCTTTTCTCCATCTCGCGCAAGAGTGTTCGCTCTGTTTCTGCTGCTGCACAGATCTACGCCTTTTTTATAGTTGTGCTGTCACAATTCCAACTCTTATAGACTTTTGATGCAATTCATGCTAAGGACTAATGGGTGGCGTGTCTGCGAATACTCAATCTTGAACGCTTATCTTCACGCGTTGCATGGCCTCCTAGCCCCCGACATCCAGCGCCCTGATTAATACATCAGCGTACAGTTCTCATTGCATTTCGAAAGTGTCCTAGACGATAGGCAACTTCTGCGGATTTCCCAAGCCAGTGTCAAAGACAATCGTCGGAGTGAAGACTTGTCCTGATCTAGCCTATGCCAGTCCAATGATTCTGCAGGTTGCTCTTGGCATGAGTGGGCGGAAAAGGTTTCCGACTGATGCATGGGGACGGACGACGCGCACGACTGCACGCATAAGACTTTTTGGCGCCGGGATCACATTCCGTCATCAACCAGAAATCTCCGAATGAATGGGGGCAATCTCCATGAGGATATCTATTGCAGGGATCAACGATGTCGGGAATGGTGCAGCTCAGTGTCTACGCGTCACATCGCGGTGCGACATTAATCATCTTGACGCAAACTGCGCCTGGTAGAAGCGTCATGACTTTGAGCGTGAGAATACGTTTATGACCATCTCCCAGATTGTATAAAGTGCAGTTCAGATGATGCGTAGATCGAAAGTGACATATAAGATAGGATGTCCCAGTTGATGCTATCTCGACGTTATACCATTTCCACCTTGAACAAACAATTGCCGCTGCTTACCAAATTCGAAAGACGATCCTACAACAAAACCTCATACAACATGCAGAACGATCAAGGCCAGGGCGTGTCCCATGCCAAGGACTCACAAGTGCCGCAGAAAGTCCAAGAACAGGCCCCCTCCAAATTGGAGCACGAGTTGCCAGATAGTGTCCACGACACAGGTAGCAACAAGGAAACAGGCAAGGTGAGCCATGCTGTCGGGGATAGCAAGGTTCCTCAGTCTCTCCAAGAAGCATTGCCAGAGAAGGTCGAGAGGGCCGTACCGAACGCTATCCACGATACTGGAGACAAGTAAACGCCACAGGAAAGGACGATACCCAGCTGCAGATGTCTTCGAAGGTAGATTTCAGGTACCTCACGAGGTCACAATCTCTCACGGATGAGGGCTCGGGTGGAATCCAAGTCGATTCGAGACGATGGGCTTTAGGATAGCTTAGAATGTTGTGGACCTTACGCAAACTCATTATCTGCTTCTTATACCTATCCGCAAGTGCGGTTTAGCGTTTCAAGAATAAATCATCAAACTTAACTCCTACACTGATGCTTTTCATACTAACTATCCCTCCCTTCGCGTGACTTGTAGCAATGTCGAGGACGATGTTCATTATTAACGAAAGAATTCTTGTAAGAGAGAAGTTGAAAGATCAGATCAGCTTTCAACTAGGTCGTGGCGATTCATCTGTGGTTGTTATTAAAAGGCTGAACTTCTACTTTTCTTGTATTTGCCAACTCTGTCAGCTGTTGTGCCGCATCATAGTCATCCGAGGGCAGCAACTACCGCTTCGAAAGACTGGCAGCGGCAAGTACTCGCGACCCTGCATCAATCTGCGGGACGTTCAGATTTCTGCCAAGGCCCCCGATTCTATCCGGGCTTGTCCTAGGTCCAGGCAAGTCGCTGAGCTGATTCTCCGGACATGTCGCGAGTCCCTTCGGCAAAGCGTTATTGAGACCCCTTCAATGTCTTTGCATTTTTGTCGAACTAGCGTGCAACATAAACGGCTCTCCGCAATAGAAGATCATTCACGAAGAAGACAGTGCACCAGGAAGGTATGCAAGCGGAGCTCTAGAAGTGAAGAGAGTCTCAACTTCGAGATGGCCAGAACCCGGAAATCGACGAACGCTTTAAAGCTAGTCTCTAAGGAGTCTAGACCGCCAAGATGCAGCTGAGCTGACCATTCTCCCGTTCCGTTCTCAGACCACTCGAACCAGATGCACGAGTTGCTTCCTAACCCTTCGAATACTTTTCGAATTCTTTTCTGAGACCATCCATTAGGCCCTGGTCTGTGGCCTCCTCCGGGAAGCCAAGCTCCGTCCACTTCAGCCATCTCTCGGCTCTCGCTCCTTCCTCTGCTCTCAGCAGCCCCGCCGCAACATCGACCCAATCCTGATTGTCCTTCGTGACAAACGCAGCCGCTCCGCATGTTCCGCAGAAATACCGAAAAACTCCAGGGCTACTTGAGTAGCATTTCAAGGAGCCGGCAGTGGGGTCGAATGGTTCGGTCTCTGACATTTGCACTAGGCTGAGGGATGCAGAGAACCAGGAAGTGATTTCGAAGCCCGTTGTCAAGCGGCATGAAGTGCAAGTATCCAAGCCAGCAGTGTATTGAGCACCGTCTGACAGTGGGCGGACCTGAAACTGCACGCCGCCACAATGACATTTTCCGAGAAGGCGTTCGTTGGGCTGGGGACGCGATTCTGATCGCAGCTGCTTTAAGCTGCCTGCGTCGACCTCGTCTGAATCAGAACCCACCGTGAACTTCCTCCCTACGCTGCTTAACCAGACAGCAAGCCCTTCGTCCTTAGCATTGCCGACAAATATCACGTTTCTCTGCAATAAACCCTTTGTCCGATCCAGCGTGCCTGTGCAGAAACGCCACTTGTTGTCCGCGAGGTCTGCCACATTTGCGCCGCAATGCGGACAGAAGTAGCGGCTTCGCTGGCTGGAAGTATCGTACTTCGACAAATGCGAGACATTCAAGTCCAAGTCGTGCTTGTCGATTGGGATCACCGCGAAAGAAGCGGCGAGCTGGCCGGTTGCATATCTGCACGAGGAACAGCTGCAAAAGGAAGACTGGAGTGGGAAAGAGGTCGATGGAACCTGGAAGGTGAAGCTAGCGTGTCCGCAGTGGCAGTGGGCTTTAATAGTGGTGTTTTCCATCTTCAGTGTGTACAATTGTGGGAGAATGACAATGACGGAATCTGCTATGGCGTCTGGCCGGTTGTCATATCGAAGTTCGTAAGGCGCCGACTCGTATTCGCAATTTGCGTATGTCGCGAGTAGCAAGTCCAAATATTTCGTCATTCCTCGGCACCGGCTCGTCATTGCCAGAAGGTCAAAACTCGCCTGACGCAAAGTTCAACTTCAAACCCCTATACTCGTAAGATTTCATCGTCCTTACGCGAAGCTGCAGGCAGTGACTTATGGTGTCCATGGTCGCCTGTAGTAATGCAACGACAAGGTATCGGTCAGTCTCTTCTTAAGTCTGTCCACCCATCATGAGTCGAGCGACAGGCGCAGAAGAGTGTCGGCATGATAGGCACTGGCAGGATTGTAATCGTGTCAAGCGCAAGCATAAAGTGTCAACTCGGAATACTTCACAACCGCAGCACACTCAACACCCTCTGCCTCCACCCCCGAATCGACGGCAGGGCGGAGACAGGGCGGATAGTATAGGAGGAAGAAGAGAGAGGATGATGACCGAATGGAGGGTGAAGTAGCTGGAAGCCGCAGACCATCATTGTGGCTAAAGCAACCTGTTGACCCGAACGAAATCCACTTCGTAAGGTCTCCCTCAGAGCCGGCAGTGCCGAAATAATCACGTTGACGTCCTCTATTTTTGGCTGGGTGATAACTTGCTAATTTGGTCGCAGAAATTTCTCCATAAGAGACTTCGTGAAGTCCATCCAATGAGTGGCAAGATTTAGTTTGATGTCCAGCTCAGTATCTGCTATCAAGTTAGGCTTCCCATCCATGTATCGTCCGTTCAATGTTGTAGTAAATGCAACGTAGTCAATCTTTATCATACGCACGGTCGTCTTTATGCCGCTCCTCACGGTGAAATAGATCAATTGTCGGCCGGGCTGACGAAGGTTGTCTACTGGCTGAATGAGCTTGAGAGTCAGGGGTGTGTTGGCGACGGGGGCAAAGGGTTGTTGAAGCTCCCTGAGGGCAATTCTTAGTCATGAGTCTTCAATTTTCGGTTTCGCCATTGCTCGTGATGGAATTTGAATGCGGCCCACTTGTCGACCCTGGCTCGCGATGATGAGCATTCAAGATGTCGGTTTCTCTGAGCTGAGCAGATTTGTCCCATCGCGGTGATATTTTAATAAGGTCGATCTGGATCCCACGACGCGCTGGAACAGAACCAGAGCAGAACGACGGCGTTCTTCGCGACAGCATGCATGCAAGTGCCGGAAGAGGGCTGGGTTTTACATCTGCCTGAAGCCACCGGTATCTGCTCGTTAGCCGCCATTACTCTATGAAGCGGAGCAGAGTCAATATGACCGGATTAGGGAGGGAGAAGAAAGGAAAAGGAAAATACAATCCAGCAAAGGACACGAAGCAGCGGGATATTAAAATCAGCGAGCCAGCCGATTTTGACTCCGGGACATAACTTGGCCTCGAAACTAAAACGGAGACGCGGCCTAGAAGCAGCAGGGCCCACGATCAGTTTCAGCCTCATCTACGTGTGCTTATTTGCCGTCCGAAACCATAGCATGATAGTGTCATGGTAGGAGGGCAAGAAGGTACAATAGATTTCTTAAGCCAAAGCCTAGCTACTCTGTGCGGCGTTGATAGCAACAAATGGAGATAGACAAATCTGAGCCTTGAGAACAGATGGCAGAGACACCTCGTGCTTGAGCTCCTCCTCTGGACAGCCTGCGCTCGTACCAGTCCCACCTGATAAAACCAGATCAGACTAAGCATCAATCACAGCCATGCCAGCTTCAGGTAGAGTCACAGGCTGCACCGTTTTCTTTACTGGTAGTGACAAACTTATGATTCGAAACACTGTCCATTCTCCGCTGCCTCACAGTCACAAAAAAATTCGACACGCTATTTTGACCTTTCCGCCTTTTCCTGTGGCTTATTCTGTTTTTGATTTTGGAGCCAGAACAAGCCTGATTTCTACCTTGATTATCTTGAGCACAGGATCAACATAGTCAGCGTCCGCACCAGCGTCATCACCAGAGACCTAACGCTTGCCCTTCTTCTTACTCACAACCTTGAATCCCGCCGCCGGCTCCTCCTTCGGCGCCGCAGAGACAGGCCCCTTCTTCGCGACCTCGCTCCACCCTCCGTTTCCGCTGCTACTCTTCTCTCCCGACTTCCCGGCATCTTCGGCCACGATACCCTTGTCAGCGAGCTTTCGTCGACGGATGAATTCTTCCGCGAATCGTCGACCATCAAGTGTCTCAGAGGCTGAATACACTGCATCGCTTAGGATTTCGAGTTCAGCTGGGAAGCCAACGAGCATGTTGACGAAGTCATCTACATTGTTGCCGCTGTTGAGTTTGTTTGATAATTGAACCTTGGCCCACTTGACGAGCTCCTCTTTGGCTTTGTCCTTTGGCGCTGCAGTGGACAAAGACGTGCTTCGTGGTGTTTGAGCCGGTCTGACTGAGGCGGCAGTGGTATTGGTTGCCGAGGAGACAGCGCGAGGGGTGGGCGTAGCAACGACAGCTGCTGGTGTCTTGGGCTTGCCACTTGCGCCCACAGTCGTCCAGGCTCCGGCCCCAGCCGATTGTGATTGAGCATGTGCAACAGTCGGTACACCCGGCGGTGGTGCGGTGATCTTGCTTGCCATTTGGGCGTATCTGTTTCCACTTGGAGCGACAGCGGTTGTGTATACCGCAGCTTGAGCGTTTGCAGCGGCTTGAGCAGCAGCTCGCTGCTTTCGTGCTTCCTCTTCTTTCTGGATTTGTGCAAGAGTCTTCTTGGTAGCTGCACCCGTTGCAGCTTGGGCAGGCACAGTCTTGGCCCAGACGCTTCCGCCTGGGGTAGTTGGAGTACCTGGTGAGCCGGAGGTGGCCCAGTTAGAAGTAGACGGCAGGCCCGGCGCTGGGGGCACGTTTTGAGCAGCCGCAAGTCTATCTTGCTCCAGTTGCACACGTCTTGCTTCAGCAAGCACAGCTTCCTGCTCCGCTGCTCGCTTGGCTTCGATTTCTTGGATCTCCTTTAGCGACGGTCCCTTGGGCATCTCGGCGGTCTTGTCTGCCCATGGCGCAATAGACGCGCTGACGGTCTCCACCGGAGTCTGAGCCGCAGATCGTGATTCGGCGGCTAATTGCTCGGCAACTGGTGGTCGAGTTCGCTGAGCTGCCGGGGCAGGAAGCGGGGAGATTGAGACTGGTGGTGGCTCGACACTGGTCTTCTCCTCAGCAGCCTGTTTATTGGCAGCGGCTGTTCGCTGAACCTGCTGCGTCAAAGACAACGACTCCTCCTCTTCAGCAGGCTTCTTACTTGCTCCAATGGGCGCAGGTAGTGGTTTCTGGGTCGCAAGAGCATCATCAGCGAGTCGCTGACTACCAATCGGCTGAGGCAACGAAACTTCTTCTTGTCCCTCATCCTCCATGTCCTGGCGGAGCTCGTTGAACTCCTCCAAACGCTCGTTGCGACCCTCGGGGCCTAAAAAAGTATTCTCGTGCGCATATTGTTGAGCTTGTTGGTTTTCCATCGACAATCGATTGCGTTCATGAGCAGCAAACGAATGCTGGGCGACATTGCTGTAAGGGCCCCGGTTCTCAATGCCCATACGGCCAAACTGGCCTGGAAGATCATCCTCTCGCAGACCAGATGGATGAGCAGAAGTCGGCGTCATGCTCTGGAAGCTCTGCTGGGGAGGTGGCTGAATGGGCGCCTGCATTGGAGACTGTTGATATCCGGTAGGCGATGCAATGCTGCCGAAGCTTGGTTGACTGTGGAGAGAGTGCGCACTAGAATGATGCTGAAGGACATGAGATCCATAGGGCGCATTAGGCCCCCGCATTCCAAGTTGCTTCTGAGCAAGCCACTCCTTTTGTTGCGCCATCAAGAACTGCTCTTCTTGCTTTCTCCGCTCGAGCGCGTTTTGTTGATCAGCCGTAAGAGTTGTGCCGAAGCTTGGAAACGCACTTGCGAATGGCGGCTGCACCGATGGTTGGGCACCTCCCGCGGACCAAAGGTTGACCGTGTTGGGAGGTGGCGGTGGACCATGTGGCACACCAATCTGTGGCACCAGGAACGGCTCTCTCGAGTTACCTATTCGTCGAACGAGCTGTGCCAAAGGTTCATAGTCAGTGTCCTCAAGCTTCTTTACTTGTAATTCCGCCGTAAAGAAACCAGCCTTGAACCAATCATGCATTTCAAGACCTGACCACGGCCCTTGAACGTTCCCATGAGGATCGCGATATACCCATCGCATCCGATCGGGCATAACCATCTGTCGTTGCTGTGCTGTAGGCATCTGCCCTGCGGAGCCAGTATTGCTACCAGTTGGACTGTTCGAACTTGATTGTCTGTTCGGTGCGGCTGGAGAACGGGTCGCTGGGATCTGACCAAATCCATCTTCACCAGTGGGCTTCATGTCATCGAATGAGCGGAAGCTATCGGGTCGACGGGCGTCAAATGGGTCCATTCGGCCCCCAAAAGCATCGTTGCGGCTGTCGGATCGCATTTGTTCTTGCATAGCGGGTGGGAAAGGAAGACCAAGTCTGCTTTGGCTGCCAGATCCTCTGCCAAAGGCTTGACCGCCACCAAAAAAGCTACTGGCACCAAAAGCACCAGGAGACTGTAGGCCGCCAATAGGGCTGAAGACAGAGTCTCCAAATGCACTAGAGGCTGGAGGTCGGTCACGGCCAGGAGTTCCAGTGCCGAAACCGGGATTGTCCCATCCTGCAGCACTTCCGAAACCTCCCATACTTGTGCCTCGCATCGAGCCAAAGCCCTGCTGCACACGATTCTCAGTACCCGAGAAAACATCTCTTCTCCCGAACGGGGGCATGCCACTTTGTAGGTCGTGTCCCTCGTCGTCCTGTACGCGAGCACCATGGGGGCTCTGGTAGGGGTTGGTGTTGGTGGGGCTTGTAGGATCGTGACTGAAGCGATGGTGTGGCGTCTGTTGAGCGAATGCAGACATGCCCATCTGCTCGATTCCAGGCTCGTCGTGAGTACCTAGCGCAGCACTTCCGGCCCTTGGCATGACGTCGTCGTAAGGGTTCGTCTCACTCCTATACGGACGAGTCTTCAGGGTCTCCTGCTGCTTGAAAGAAGGATCGTCCTCTTCAGGCAGCTTCTCAAGACCGGCAAATGATGCCTTCTCTTTTACCGACGGAGATGTGTCTTCAGAAGCCTTGCCAAGAATATCTTTGAAACGGCTTGTGCTGCGAGCACTGCCGAGCCCAGGTCGCTGTCCAGGGTCAGCAGAGTTGCTATCACCGCCTGCCGTAAACGCGCCCATGGACCCAAAGCCGGAAGAAGGCGCTGCCGACCAAGGCGAGGTTGAAGGGGGATTCAAACCTGCGCTCGTCGGACCACCTGTGCCAGTCCTTCGCAAGGAGCCGAATGGCGAATCGCTCGTTCGTGTAGCTTGACCCTCCTCTTTCTCCTGCGAATCTTCCTGGTAGTCGGTTCGTCTTCGTAGAAGAGCTGGAGGTGGAGTAGAGGTGTTGACATCGTTTCGAAAAGGCTTTTCCACCGATGGCGAGAGAGGACCATTCGCAAAAGATTCGCTTGTCTCACGTCGTCTACCTCCTGGTCGCGGCGCACCAGAAGTGTTGACTTGAGAGAGGGACGTCTTTCGGCCTCCAGGAGCCGTGGACTGTTGATCCTTTGGATTATTCAACTTCAAAGGCGAATTAACAGAAGTAGAAAAGAGCTGGAACAATCCCCGTCAGTCCATAGGTCCTCAACGAGCTCGTGCGAGTACCTACCTGCTTTTCGTTTTCGTCCATTTCTTTGAATGCGAGGGGCACAGTATCTGGCTGCGCGTTCCAACACACTTCAGCCCCTGCATCTTTGCTATCAGGCCTCCCCGATGACCAAGTCGAACCTCCACTCAGATCCCAAGGACCAGCAAATATCGAACTAAGATTCGCTCCAATCAAACCCGCCTCTTTCTGCACATTGTAGATATCCAGGAGGTCCTCTTTGGTGTAGCGGGTTCCTGTGGTCGTGCCATTTCGGGGGTTAGCCGCCTGCTGGTTCATGTGTGGTGGAATGTAAGGTCCCGTGGAGGTGTTCGGGTTGCTGTGCAGGTTGTCGCGTGACTGAGTGGACGTTCGTCGAAATGTGGTGCCATTCATACGAGGCCTTGACCTGGGATCGCGACGTCAGCATGGACTGCTGCAGAACACATGGTTGCTGTGCTGGGGCTCGAATACACAATGATCTAAGATCTGTACAGCGGTAAATATCCTTGGGGAGCCCTTACCAGTCATTCGCGCTTCCGTCTCTTCTGTTGTTGTCGGAAGTGGCGCCTGCTGCAGCTGAGGCAAAGCTAGATGTAAGAGAATTCGGCATCTTGAATGTCTGTTCGCTGCGTGTAGGATAGTGAAATTGGAGGTGTGTAACTTCGTCGACGGGTGGGAAGAATGACGGTGTGCCCAGCGCGTTGTTTTGAAATGTGGCCAAAATATTGCTACAAAATGCAGAGAATTTGTGAGGAAGGTTGCTTGCTTGGAGTATGGTTGATTGTCGTGTGCGTGGATGCGTAAAACCGTCGTGTGATGGTACCAATGCTCTGGTTCAAAAACAGAGACGAACAATCGGTGTCTGCACAGAAAAGGAATAACGCACCAATTGAACTCATCGTGCACTGCAACAGGGAAGGTCCACACTGAACTGTTGCCGCTTCCCGAATTCCTGACTTTTAGTGGCTTGGAAGATGCCTGCCACCCCGGCTTACGGACGGGATCCAGGCCCCATTTAGGCGCCAAACACGCCCTGATGCCGCCCGGATTACGCCAAGAAGAGGCTGAGGAATGTACTCGTGGGTGAAGACACTGAAGACATGGGAGAGGGGAAGTGAAGCTCCGCGGTATCTCTGAATCCGGTGGTCGTGTCCGGACATTGAATCTAGTACGTGCAATAAATGTGATTTCAAAAGCCCAGTGATCGCTACGAGCTCACCCCAACAGGACATCTTGCCAACATGGTTCCGGATGCAAGGCATTAGCCAACGCACTTGCCAATATCCTCCCAACACCTTCTCGATAGAAGACACCCTTGTGCTCGCTGACCAAGATTACATTGTAAACGCCGTAGTCGAACCTCTTGATCTCCTCTTCAGCAGAGTCTGGGAAGAACGGTGAATCCTTCCACGTGCTAATCTCTTCCTCAGTGAAACCGCTCATCCTCGACATGACCAAGAATTTCAGCGGAATGCCAGTCTTAATTTTCCACTTCTCATTCAGGTCGATCGTACCACACCACATGCCAGTCCGGTCTGCTATACCTGTTCGAAGAAGACCAGGATCAGCTGGTGCAGGCCGTACAGTCGAAAGCGCACTTGGGCCGGTCAGTCTTTTCCGCAAGGGTGAAATGATCGCTTTATGGACTGGCTGAGGGTACATCAAGCTGAATGTCGCCACAATGGTATCAAAATGCAGCAGCGGTGAGACGTCTTTCACCTCTGTATTGCTGCCCAGTTTCCGCGCGATTCTTTTCCGGTGCTTCTGCCATGGTATCGGAGGATCAATACGTCGCACAAGCTGTTCGGGGAAATGATGTGGTTCTTCCTGCCCGTCCTCGGTGTGGTGCCATTGGATCCATGACTGAACCGCGCCAGTAAATTTCCACTGAATCTCGCCCAGCCAGCCTGACCACGACCAAGACGGAAATCCCACTCGCCGATCAAGTTTCTTCGATGATTCCCATATCAGTGAGGAGTCCATCATAGGCTCGAAAAGCCCATAGTAAATCTTTGTGTTGAGTCGCTTTTCCAAGACTTGCTCAACACCAGCGAAAGCATCGAGCACATCATTGGGGTTGGTCAGCTCTCGCCTCGTATACAGCTCGACAGCTGAGGTGAATTGAACAAACGGCTTCTCCCCGAAGATTCTGGTCGGTATGTCGATGGAATCAAGCGACCAACCGTTGGGGGTCGGCATCTCGATATCTTCACAGAAAGTTGACCTTCTACATTGGAAGTAGACTCTGCCATTCACAAAGAGCAAGCACCTTCGCGAGAGCATCCTCTCCTGGAACGTCCAAGCTCGTGAGTCCCACTGCGAAGTCGCAATATAATCTTCTGCCAAATGCGAGACCATCAGCTTGACGCCGGGCACGACCTCTTCAATGGATTGATGCCACGTTCGTGAACCTTTCCTCACCCCCGGTAGACCTGCATTAGCGTCTTTCCCTGACCCAGCCACTACGGTCAGATGTGCTCTTGCATAGATCCAGTCATCGTGATATTGGAAACCTTCATCATGCACCAATGCTAAGCTGTCCGTCCACAAGTATCGTTCTCCAAGCAATCTCGTCAGCTTGATGGTATCCTTGATAGTCTGTGGCAGGTTCTCTTTGCTCAGAGCTCCAGGCATAGACAGTCGCGGAAGGTTCTCGCTGGTCGTGAATAGTTGCTCAAAGTTCTTGCCCCATAGATAGCTCAGTGCAACAAATCGGCAGTCTTGGGGAACCACGGTAACACACATATTTTCGACGTCGATGCATCTCAAGATATTCTTGCGATCCCGCATCAGGACAGGCGGCACCAGAGACTCTTCGCAGTCTATCCCATGCTGTTCTTCGCACGTTTTGATCCAATTCTTGATGTTCTCCGTGTCAAGGAGATCGTGGGACTTTAAACGCCTGCCGAAAAATTCCTTGAAAGGGGCAGTCTCGTTGAGAAGGGTGATGTAGCCATCTTTGAAGGCCTGCGGCTCACTGTATATCAGGACTCTCCTTGTTCTAGGTATAAATCTTTGCTGTACGGGAGTATCATTTGCTACAGCAACCTCTTCCTGGCCGTCTATCACCCACTTCGCGTACACTACAGCGTCGTCATTGTAGAAGGCGCTTGGTGCTCGCTGATCCAGCGGACGGTCGACGACTTCGAGAACAAGGCGGCAGAAGGGGCAGTGCTTCTTCTTCCGGATGGTCGATAGTCTTCCAAGATATCGCGGCACGTTCGCAAAGTCCTTTCTCTTCTCGAGCTTCACAAACGATTCGACAGCAACGGCTCGGAGGTGACTTGGGTCAAGTTGGTTCTTATGACTATCTCCCGGTCGGACTACAAACGAGTCGATTTCGAACTTCAGTTTTGAGCAATAGTCACAGAGATACGACTCTTCCGGTGCAGTGTTGAGCTGAAATTGGTCAGCGGTGTACTTCCTACGACCCTTTGCAAACTCACGTCTTTGACTTTGAAGGGCAGTCGACCAAAGGATCTGATGCGTCGGGTAATTGCAGTTATGTGCATAGTGTCGAGCTGTCCCGACATTGAACGTGCATGATTCGACATTGAGCAATCATTTCGGCCGGGAAGGGGGCAGGAGGAAACGCGCCGTGCAGCTTCTTAAGTCATTCTTCCTACACCATAGTAGTTATGAAGATGATCGAGCACCTTTCGGCATTATCGCTGCAAGCCCAGATCTCCCACAGCCACGTCGTGTTTCAGGCTAGATACGACATACCGAATCACACTTCAAAGCAGCTTGTTGGTGGTGGCAACGTCATCCCATGCATGAACCGTAAATCCCGTGCCGCCATTCCCAATGTGTGCCCATGCAACGCATATCCCACCATATTGCACGTGCTGCTCACTGGAAGCCCTCGCTTTTCCGCTCTTGGCCTCTTCCTCCTTTTTGATGTCTCAGATGTCGAGTATGTGGTGTCTCGCTTGCCACGGACTATGGAGCTTCTCAAGTGATTTTTGTATTGATTGAAGATGTCGGAGACTATCATCGCGACCGCAGGAACACGACTTAGTTTGCCAAACAGCTAATGGTGGCTGCAGCTGCGTACACAATGTGTACGTATGTGACCACAAGAGGATCGGTTTCCATCGTGCCGCTTGAACTGAGTACCATTGTTAAAATATGAATTCGACCTCTTAGTATGCAGCTATTCCAGTATCTCTGAGACGCTGGAAAGCGCTTAGTAATGGATGAAACTTATTCGTACTAAAATTTCTTCTCTCATGACTACTTTAACACACTGCATATTTCTGGGCTTGTGCTTTCAGTGCGCTATCAAGGATAAAGCATGGTACAGCTCGATCGGCTTGTCCATACCTCCAAGGTCATGATACTGTCATCGAAAATTGAGAAACTCGGCTACAAGCAGCGTTGGCGAAAGCTCACAACATAGTGCCTCCCTGCACAAGCTGGTGCACGACTTTCCAAGGAGCCGAAGTCACATGCTGATGTGAACACGTCCGCAGCAAATCTACAGAAGAATCATAGACCAAGCCAGTCGAGAAACCAGATTACTTTGTCCGCCATCTTGCAGTCTGACCTCTCATCACCTTCACCTCCCGCTGAGAGATTCCAACCATTGCCCCACTCAATTGACTCTTACTCATTGTCGAACTATCAAAATACTAGTTGATTCACCTTACCTTCGTCTTAACTTGAACTTTCAATACAAGCACGCGATGGCTGACAAAATGTCATGCTTCATTCACGATGGCAGTGCCTTATTTCTGCTGTTTCCCATTCCTGACTCTCCAAAACCTCCCAGCCCTCGGACGTCAATCTACCAGTTCCCTCCATTCAACTAACCCGACCCACTAATAATGGCAGAGAAAACCACATCTCACGACCCGCCCACAACTACGTTCACCGCCCAGTCCACAATCTGCAGACGCAAACGGCCCCTCACCTCCGACAGCACCACCGTCTCCCGCTCTAAACCTAAGCGTTCCAAAAAGTCTCCACCAGAAACCTGCCCAGTCTGCCTCGACTCAGTCCAGAAAAGATCCATGCACTTCCTAACCCCATGTGGCTGCAAATACTGCACCTCCTGCCTCCGCGAAGCCGTCTCCATTGGCCTCTGCACAACGACCTACCCAGCGCGGTGCTGCGGGCAACCACTGGAAATACACGACGAAACGCTCAGAAAAGCCGTCGGGACGAAGTTGGTGCGCGCTTACGAACGGAAAGGCGAGGAAGCACGCAGTTTGACGCCCGTTTACTGCGCAAAGCCAAGCTGCGGTGCATTCGTCGGCGACGGCAAAGATCACCAGGTCTCGGATCCCAAAGACCAGGTCTTTGAAGAGGACAAAGAATTCGAGCACGGCAAGGGATGGAGGGAATTCTTAACGTGTGGCACGTGCCACATGAAGACGTGCCCGAGAAACGGATGCCGGAGACTGAAGAGCGATCACCTCGGGCTGCACGATATTTGTCCTGATGCCATCGAGGACGAACAGTTAGGCGAGCTAGCGAGGCAGCAGGGGTGGAAGAGGTGTCCGAGGTGTTGGGCTTTAGTGGAGAGGGTCAGAGGGTGTGACGAGATTCGGTGAGAAGGATAAAGCTCACGCATGGCAAGGCAGAGTGCTAACGCGACGCAGATGTCTATGCAGGGCGGAATGGTGTTATACATGCGGCAACCTCAAACGAGGCAAAGACGGCAATAGGTGTACCTGCAAGGAGGCTGTCTTCGTGGACCTCTCTGCTGCTTCTGACGTCCAAGACCAGGATGAAGATCTGCCGGAATTAAGTGAGATCTTTGGGTTGGGCGCGACAAGGCGAAGGCCACAAGTGGTCGAGATTGTGGAAGGTGATTAGCTTGAGTCGGGCGGTCTATCACAATTCGGTTCCAAAACATGGGGTTTTCCGCGAAAAGAGCTGCTGCATACAAGTTATCCTGGATAACGGTAGATATCTTTCTTCCATTCTTTCTGCGCAATCTATACTGTAATAATATCTGATACAGCTAGTATTATTCGACACAGGCATTCTTCTTCTGGTTTGCTTCGATCTGGTGTTCTTATTGCTCTGAGCATGGCCATATAGACCACTGCGTTGGCGCATTAAAATGCTCCAAGCTCTACGCATGAGCAGGCACAAACCTCGCAATCTCCAAGTCATCAATATCATGCAACCCGTTCTTATAAAAGGCACACTTGTTATTCGTACATCGGTCCCTTCCCCACGGACACTGATGTCCATAAAAGCAATCTGCCTTCCGACATTTACTCCCGCCCGTACAGGGGATACTTCTTGCCTTATACTTGAGTGTATGCTTCATGGTGCTATCGATTGCGGTGTGGTCATACTTGCACTGGTACGCGAAGCATCCAACCGCGGTCAGGTGGTGAGTGTTGCAGAGTTTTTGTTTTAGGATGCGGTCGTCGAAGCGGTCGAGTTCGTTGGTGGTGGGGGCTTGAATACGGCGATCGATGCGTTGGCCAGCGCGATTGACAGGGATGCCGGATTTGGAGTCGCCGGTGGCGGTGGGAGCAACGGTCGTTGGTTCGAAGGTTTCGATAGGTGCGGAGAGATTGTTGGCGTTGTTATGGTTGCTATTGCCTGCAGCTGTTCGGACTGGGAGGCGAGCCGCGCCGGCTGTGACATTGGACCAGGTTGTGACCGTTGTGGTGCCACCGTCACCGCTGGTTTGGGAGGCGCTGTCTTCGGAGGTAGGGACTCGAGGTGTTTTGGGGGTGTAGACTGGGGTGCTTTCGACGCGACGGATGGGCTGGATGGGCTGGATGGGCTCCATTTCGAAGGTGGATATAAACCTAGCAAAGGGCAGGTTGAGGTGGTAGAATTGATTGGCAGTGTTCCCATGCTTGACGAGAATAGTCTTGGACGCAGCTAGGTTGTCGTGACGATACTTGTCGAGCTCAGCGACGTAGCCATTATCATGGCAGCATGCTAGAAAGACGTGCTTGCATTGAGCATTATAAACGTAGAAGCGGTAGGTATCTGTCAAAGTCAGGTCGCTGCGGTCAAAGCTGGTGGTAGTAATATATCTCACCCCTCAACTTGGAGTCGGCACGTTCTTTGCCCGGACCACAATCAACAACCTGGAATAGACTCCGGCTTGAAGTAAAAGACCAGAAGAACTCATCTAGCTGGGAATAGCGCTGAATGATATCTGCATCGAGGAGGACTTTGGCCGGGACTTGTTTGTTGAAGTAAATAATGACCATAACCTCGATATCGCCGTTAACGTCATTCGTGTTGTCTTTTAAGTATTGCTGAACATCAAGATTAAGAGTATGGGCAGCTTGAGCGCCACCTTGCTCGCTAGCATTCATATAAAAGGAACGGTTGAAGAAATAGCCATCGCCGTCGATCAGAACCACAGCAAAGTTGTTTTTCTCAATACATTGCTCAGCTGATTCAGCTCGTTGGCGCCAACTTCGTCGGCTAGTACGTTCATCGTCTAGGTCGGCCTCTAGAGTTGCGATTCTGTATTTCATGGATTGATACTCTTTGGCAAAATTTTCAAGGTCTGCATGTCGAGCTTCATCAAATGTTCTATACAAGGCCACCTTCTGAGGCAAAGACATATCTGCGAGCCCGTTCATGTTGTTTTGTGTAATAAGCTGACAGTAACGATATTAGGGTCTTTAATAACACCCACGTCAAGCGGTCAGTGAGTATGTGACCTGCTGACGAGGCGCAACGATGTCTCACAGTTTATTTGTCGATACAAGACAACTATGCAGCTGGTAATTTGATTGTGGAATTAACACAAAACCACCAGCAAAAGGGTGACACGCGAGGTCAAAAATCAGGCCGCGACGCGCTGGCGAGGCTGCGTGACTGGGAAGAACTCGTTTCATTCCCAATAAAGCTTAGCGTGGAGAAAACAAGTTCTGCCCAAGACTAGTGCAGCACTGTCACAAGCATGCCATGACCTCTATCGACCGCTCCAGATTTGTAGTCCGTTCTTCAATCGTGTACCAGCACCCTTTTTCCCCTTACGAGGAAGGCTCAATCTTGTACATCCGAGCATGAAGCTCAGAGAACCCTAAGACGAGTTCATAAGGTTCTTCATGCTGGCAAAATCAAAATGCTTCGTTCAATGCATCTTCCCCTCATGCTGATTTAGCAAGTAATCCTGGTTTTTAGGCTTTGATTCGTCGGCTTTAGTCCATCGTAGCATTTAGGAGTGGCTGCGATATATCAGGCTTCTTCTTCATCTTCTTAAAATGCATAGTGGTTAATAATACGAGGCAGTACACCATTCAATCCTTGCGGATCGCACATATCAGCCAACAGTACAATAGCAACCGGCAAGTGCCGTTGAGGAACCGAGGTTGTTTAGTAATAGACGACGGACAAGCGACGCCCATCGCCAGATAACACATGCACCACTCAACCTGTCTCATGACAATAGAAATATATATACATGCATCTTTGTTGAGTAAGGACCCACGTCACGAGTCAAGAAGTACGCCAGATCAGGAGTCAGATCCAATACCCCTTTGAACGACATCATCCAATCGCTGTAAGGAGTTGACGAAGTGCAAGTACATCCACCATGGTCCAGAATAAAGCCTTTGTCTTTAAAGACTACCCAAGTGGCTGGCCAGAACCAGGCAAAGATCTCACCATTGAGTCGACAGACTTCGACCTCGACGCCGCACCACCAAAGAATGGCTTCACGACCAAGAATCTCTACGCAGCTTTCGACCCCAGCCAGAGAGGTCGGATGCGAGCGCCAGAGGTCGAATCTTACATACCGGCGATGGAAAAAGGCAAGCCCGTCGAGTCGGTTTCAGTCATCAGCAAAGTCTTGAAGTCGGACAATCCACGTTTCAAGGAAGGTGACCTTGTCGTGCTATGGCTCGGATTTACCGAGACGTATTCAAGGATTACCGAGGAGGATGCACGGGCGTACAATGACCCGGACAGGAAGAGCATACGGGCAGCGACGGTCCTGAAGCCAGCGCAGGGTGTACCACTGACAGCGTACATTGGGGCTTTGGGAATGACTGGTATGACGGCATATGGTAGCCTCCACGAGATCGGACAGCCCAAGAAAGGCGAGACGATCTGGGTATCCGGAGCAGCGGGAGCTGTGGGACAGGTCGTTGGTCAGATTGCCGCGAGAGAAGGACTAAATGTCATTGGCAGCGTTGGAGACGACAAGAAGCTAGAGTTCATCACCAAAGAGCTCGGCTTCACTTCCGGCTTCAATTACAAGAAAGAAAGCCCAAGAGACGCCTTGAAGAGGCTTGCCCCAAAGGGCCTCGATATTTTCTATGACAACGTTGGCGGCGAACAGCTTGATATTGCGTTGGAACTAATGAACTTGCACGGGAGAATCGGTAAGCCTCTAACATAAGCATCTCATACCTTACTAACTCTAAGAAGTGGCCTGTGGTGCCATCTCCCAGTACAATAACAAGCCTGGCGAGGGTTACGGTGTGAAGAACACATTTATGGTCGTCCGACAGAGACTGCGATGGCAAGGTTTTATTGTGATGGATGCGGATATCATGCAACACGAGAAAGCTCGCGACGAGAACATCACACGATGGATTCAGGAGGGCACTTTCAAGTCGATCGACCACATCACTGACGGAATGGACAATGCTGTCGAGGGCTTTGTTGGCATGCTCAAGGGTGAGAATCTGGGTAAGTCAATTGTGAAGATTGCAGATGAGTAGGTAGGTAACTCTTGGTTCTCGGGTATGTAAATTGAATGGCCAGGGGAAATCTCGCAAGCAGATTGCTAAGTGCCTTCTCAGCTAGCACAACAAATGACAATTCCATATCATCTGCAGTTTCACTCATAGTTGCATGCTAGCTGTTATTCGCCCTCGCCCCACATTTACGTTCCGAGATCACTGCAGCACAGTCCCATACATGTACATAGTCGATCCACCCTACCCGACTTGCGTCTCCCAGCATCCTACTTAAGAACATACGAACAACACTACCTCTTTCCAAGCCTTGATCACTCCAAGTACGTTTCGTCTCCTCGACCTACCCACATGACTCTCATCAAACATCATTGAGAAGTTCCAATCAGATCCATTTAGACCCACAGGATAAGATGCTCTCGCAAACGGCATCACTTCGGTTGGCTCTCCTCTTATCTCACTACTGCTGCTACATTAATTCTCTCATGACCATTCGTTCCCCTATTATTGCAAGAGCATCAAGCACCTAGGTATCGAGCTATCGGATATCGCGCGTGTCGAGAACTACATGTCCTCTCCCAGTCAAATCTGGCTGTCAGGACACATGCCATCCCCACTGTGATAGATGTGTTTAGCAACCGCCCCTGCCACGCTCGAGCGCTTACAACTCGACTCCCTTGACGAGCTCACACTCCAGAAACACCTGCTAGAGCTTGTGTAACCGAGAAATACAGACATCCGCCGACGCCATGAACAAAACCCTGCAACGTCGCGAAAACACAGCTGACACAGCGACCAAATCGAGACTAATTTGCGAAGCACACGGGTTGCCTGACGGATTCCCAGATCTAAAATGAAAGGCATCGGCCGCATTGCGGCACAGACGGAATAACGACAAGGGAGGCCTGATTGCACGCCGCACAATATCGCGCTTGGCTGCGTGCAATGCCCTGATCTGCGAAACTTCATTGCGATATGACGTTCGATGGCAAGCACAGCAAGTCATGCGCACCAAGACGTCGATGCTCTTGAACCCCACCAATGTATGTGCGATAGATATCACAATGTAGTCCACAAGATCGAACAGTGAAGTGGTTGTGCCAACAGAGACCATCTCCCAGCAGCATTGGAGGCTGCAAGGGAAAAGCACCACCGCTCATGGGAACTTTGTCATCAGCTCTGTTTCATCTAGATTATTCCAAGAAGAATGGCTGCGGGAACGGAGTCTGCAGAACAATAGTCTAAGTCACTTCACTGCGAAAAAGTGTGGAAGGTAGACCCTTTAAAGTTAAAATTTGCTTGTAGTGTTATCAAGCAGCCGTAGAACCGAAGTACCGGTGCATCTCATACATTACAAGAGAGCAATAAGCATGAAGACTGGTTCATCTCAGCTGAACTTGCATCAGCAGTGACACTATCCTCCTACAACTTCCTCAGCACTTTTCGTCAATGCTCTTCCAACGGAGACGTCGGTTATTTTTTAGCTAATGACTACGTGATATGTCCCGAGCACGAGGGCAGCATATTATCGGTTAGCGTCGTACTTGTGCCCACACCTGGCAACAGGCGGAGAACGTGCTTGATGACCATGGCAGCTGAATTGTGTTTTGTGAACACCAGAAGCAGCAGGCCTAGCTCTTGACTGTCTCCTCCCATGGCTCGTTGAGCAAGAACAATCCTGCTCCCGTCGGCCGCATCGTATCTTGGGCAAAGACCGAATTTCTTCTACCTGGGGAGCTGGATGGTGGTGATGGTAGGTGCGGTGGTGGTGGTTGCATGAGTATTGCCGTTTGAGGTGTTCGGGTAATTCATCCTGATTCCTTCGTTGAACATTATGGATATGTCCACGATGTCCAGGTTTGCAATGCCAAGGTGGATCTCTATACAACCGGTCTGGGTCGATGTCAAGTCGTTGCAGGTCGCGTGCTTGGTGATGGATGAAGCTGCCGCAGGTAGCAAGATGTTTGCGTGGGTGCTGGCGCTGATTGCCACATGGTGAATGATGATGGTGGACAGACGGGTACCGTAGCAGTGGCCAGTCATCAGATTCAGCCGAGTGATGTGATTTGGGGGGACCTAAAAACTCGTTGTGACGGGCTGCATGCGCATTGGGACGCTTGCGGAAGGAATGCGCTCTAGGACATTTCTCGGCTGCGGGAGGTCGTTGCTGGTATTTGTGCCTCGAGCTAACTTCAGGAACATCTCGGACCTCATCCCTGTCGTCAGATAGAGATTCAAAAACTGTTGCATTGGCGTGAAGTCTCTGCTTTGGCGGTGGCTGTCGATTGCATGCTGGATAGCACGGTTCAAGCGAACTGGCAGAAGACCGAAGACGGATGGTCGGAGTGTCATTGAAACGAACGTGCCGTTGTTCTCGCTTAGTTGAGAGAGGCAAGGTACGACCCTCCGTTGCTCGCAAGACACGTTGCTGAGGCGACCTGAAGATCTCTTTCTCTCTTGGGACAGGAGCAGATCGCGGACCTCTATGCACTTCTGGTCGATGCTTCTGCGGCGATCGTCGAAGACCTCGATTGACCTCGTCGCGTCGACGCTTGTAGGTAGCTCTGGCAACGTGGTACAAATAGGGTAGCCAGGGGCACACCTTTAGATGAGATGTAAACTTGAATGACGGCATTGTGAACGTGCATGAAAGACATAAAGCCATTCCATTGTGGCGCGCGATCGCCATTTTAAGCTCCTGGAGGTTTGCATCTGGCAAGCGCAAATTCTAGCAAGTCTGCTTGTAGATTTGATTTTGCGATTGCTCGAAGCAAGCAATTCATCCAAAAAGCGCTTGGAATCACTGAGTGGGGGAGCCCTGACCTGTCATGGTCTTCTCTGCTGCACTTCGAGAGGCTGCCTTACCATGCTCACGTAGACCTCATAACGAGTGCATCTTCGTAAACCTCAAACTTGTCAGAGTCCTTCTCATAACCTCTAAAGCCATAGCCTGTAGGCGTGTAGCCGTAATTTTCTCAATCACATCTTTCAGCCTGATTTCGAACATGTCATACGACCGATCAGATGCATCCTTGTTGTCCAAGGTCTCGAAAGGCGCATTTTGGTACTTGCCATTGCACATTGTCCAGTAGATCGTACCGAAGAAGCTTGCTTGACGGTGCGCGAGGGGCCTTGATACACGTTTCCCGGTCATTCTGCAGAATGTGGATTCCATCTCAGTTGTAAGTTTGTGAATCTAGAAGCAAGGTGAGCTCCGCTGTGATAGCCGTCGTTGGATGGTACAGCCTCCTCCGAAACTTTGTGGCAACATTGAAACTTTGGTCCACATCATTTTCTTTGCCCTTCATCTGAGCAATTGAGCCAAAACAAATAATTGTCATATGTCGTAAGTTTGATATGGCGTGGTTTGCGGTTGTCGATGCAGGACCCTGTGGCGGTGATTGCTCCGCATGCCTTGTTTGTGGTTTTGCCATCAATCAGTATATCCTAGATGTTTCATATCACGATGCAACGACAGGCAAACGTGCCCAACAAGATACAACACATCCGTCTAGCTTAAGAATCTATTGAATCAGTGAAATACTTGCGAGCTTCGACGTCCTTATCTTTTAGTGTCGGCACAGGGACTCAGGGGTGATTGTGACGGGCACATATGAGCCATTTGGTGAGCAACGTAGGCTCTTGCACGATGATAGTTCTCGGTTGTAGATGTAACGCTTTGCGGCACCCACGTGTTTATGAGAGGATCTTATGGCTATGCAGGATGGATATTGGATCGATTTTGAGTTTCGGCTCCTATCCGAGCGGCGATGATTTCATTTTCGGAAGTGAGCAGAAACACCTCAGGTTCCTTCACCTTCTCTGCTGCTTCCCATCGCTTCCTCTTCTTCTGACAATCCCAGCGAAGACTGTACAAATATTGCTCACTGTCGCAAGCAAGCCCTTGAAATTACTGAGGTTTGCATCTACAGCTGCACCACCAAAATGGCGTCCCTCCGCCCCGTCGCACCTCTCCTCCACGCAGCACCTCGCCACCACCTCTTCACGCGCTACACAACAAGCATCTCCCACCGCTGCCTAAGCACAACCATTCAAAGGCCACAAAACAATTCCAACCCCTTCGGTCCCTATAGCGGGCCCGCTCCACCGCGTCTCCCCAAAGAAGACCAAGAAATCTTCGAAGCACTCCAACGCCAATCCACCGGCGCCTTCAGCACCCCCCGCCGCCCGCCCCAGATAAACCAATCACCAGACTCGTCTGCCTCAGAAGCCAGCCAGGCCGCCGCTGAAACACAGTCGCGCGCGGAAAAACTAGGCGAAGAGGGCAGCGAGCGCAGCTTCCAAGATGAATTCAAACGTGTGATTGAAGCGCGGGGAAAGGGCGACGAGCTACATCCGAATGTGAGACGCGGCGCGAAACCGGAGTTTGAGGGAGATGTCAATCCGCGGACGGGAGAGGTGGGTGGGCCGAAGAACGAGCCGCTGAGGTGGGGTGCTGGAGGGGAGTGGAGTTACAACGGGAGGACGACGGACTTTTAGAGGGTAGAGACGGAACGAGAAGGAGATAGAGAAGAGAGAGGATGCGAAGAGAAGAGATTTCTAGATTCACGTCCAGCTGTCGAATGGTACTTTTCCCTTATCTGGGATCTTGATGTTGCTTCTCAGCACGCCCAGTTTTGGTGTTCATTTTGGTCCTTCATCTTATCACCCAACGCCAGTGACGCGTGCCGTACGCACGAGACAGGCAGGTCTACTGCGTTCTCATCTCTCCATCTTGCTCGACGTGGATGTGGTCTGTCGTACTCTGGACGCCGACCTTATCGTCTGGGACTTCGACACTGCGCTCTATTAGCCTACGACGCCCCATCAAGGCGTTTAGGGGCCCCTATGCATACGTAAAGCCCTTAATCAGCGTGAACTCGTGCTTGATTTCGCAGCCGTTGTCCTTGTAGGTTTGCTTGGCCTTGTCGAGTTCCTCGACAGGAGCGTTCTCTTTTAGTGTTACCTGCGACGTATCAGCGCTGTCTGCGCCAGATCCTGCTGCGGCAACTCACGTTGAAGAGAGGCATCTTGTGGTTGTGCAGGAGGTGTGTACAGGTTTTGTCCAACGAATAAGCAGTAAAGTGATCAATGCTTTTAGGTAGGAAAAGAAGCCACAGTGTCAGAAGCAAGTGATCTCGTATCACTACAACCCACTCTGTTTGGGATAATCTTGTATCTTCCAAGTTGTGGCTGATGCAATAGAGAGTGATTGCTGCAATGGCGTCATTGGTGGCGGCCGCATTTCGCTTCCGTGGTTGAGTCACATGCGAACACAAGTTGCACAACAAATGCGTTCATCTAGGAGAAAGGTCGTGTATTGAACTTCTAATTTATGGTCCGATTCTGCATTCCAGTTGCATTGCCACCTTTGCTCATTGTGCAGTGTATCCGCCGTCTACAACAAAAGGCGCACCAGTGATGAATGATGCTCCCGGCCCAGCCAAGAATACCGCCATCTTCGCAATGTCTTCCGGCACAGCGGGCCTGCCCCAGGGATGTAGCTGATTCAGCATGCCCGTAAAGCTCTCTCCCATCTTGGCTCTCATAGGCTCGAGCAGACTAGTTTCCGCAAAGCCGGGATTGATGCAATTGATGTGTATGCGGTCTTTGGCGTACTCCAGGGCGCAAGCACGTGTCAATTGTAGGACCGCCCCTACATCACGTCAGCATTCGAACTCAGATTCAGGTGGAAGTCTTACCTTTCGTCGCACAATATACGGCTGCTCCGTTGATTGCAACTAAGCCCATGATACTACAGAGGTTGATGATCCATCCCCGATCACCACTTGAATGCGGCTCCTGCTTCAGCATTTGACCCGTTGCGTACTTGATCCCTAGCCAGACACCTTTGACATTCACGTCCATGCCAATGTTGTACAGATGCTCGGGCGTCTCGTGCGTTCGCGTCCCGTGCGGACTTCGCTCACTTGAGTCTTGCGCAGTAATGCCAGCGTTGTTGACCATGATGTCGAGTCGTCCGTAGGTCTTGACTGCGAAGGCAACTGCCGCCTCAACACTCTCGGCTTTGGTGACATTGCACTCGACAAAGGCCATCCGTGGTCGACCGTCCGAGGATGGAAATTGCTGATTGACAAGGTCGACTGTGGGAACGTCGTAGTTGCGACCCGAGCTCTCCATAGACTTCTCGAGAATGGGTGCCTTGGGCGGGTTGGGTGTCAGGTCCGCGTTGACGATGAAGGCTCCCGCCGCAGCAAATGCTTGTGACATTGCACGTCCTAGACCTGATGAGGCACCAGTGATCAGAGCAATCTTATTGTTGAGGTCGCCGATCGATTGGATCTTGGCGAGAGCAGCATGGTCCAAGGTCGCATTGACATTGCCTTGCATGGTGGCAGGGGCTGGAGGTGCTTCGTTGGACATAGGGGATTTCTGGGTCAGTAGCACGTTCTAGGCGGAGTGGATGGCTAATTGAGACAAAACGTGCTATGAGAACAAAAGAGGTATCGAAGATGGTAGCATCGTGCCTTTTTCTAGGCTGTATTTATCCCTCGTTCTCATTCTCGTTTGTTAGTCTCGCAGGGCGGCAGGGTGTGTCAATGCTTTGACCTTCGGGTCAATATTGCGGGGGAGTACAGTTCCACTAAGAGAAATGACTGGAGCTGGGGGGACCAAGTACCGAGGAATTATGGCACACTGGCTGACGTCGACCAACGGCAGACCAGAAAATTGATTGACCTCGAATGTCAAGAATCTCCTCGTCTCTTCGGTGCGTAACCATCTTGAAGCTGTCAACGCTGTCGTTAGATGCACGTGATGACCATCACCATTCACCTGTAACTGGCGGATTTAGAGAACTTCAAAGGCGATGATCGTGGTGGGCGGGCTCATGCACGAAGAAAATTCGCGACATCGGCTGCAGATGCTGGGACGTCAGCCTGCATAAAGCCAATTTTGCACCTGTGTGTTCGATCGATCGCGTGCGCTAAACATCACAGAGCTGCTGGCCGAGTTCCAATATGTGGCACGCCGAGTTTCTGACAGCGAAACAAGTCCATCTAGCGTAGACATCAACTCAGGTGATGAACGTGTTTTGTGATCATCAGTTTGGTGTGACAGTAAAATCTCAAGCGACATGGACTGAAGAGGAAGCATGTTTGCACGAGCACGATGATCTGAGCTCGGCGGGCCCAAACACGCGTCGCGGCGCGTACTCCAGCCGTTGCTAGCACTTAACCCCACCAAACATGATCGAGCTAGACCTTGACGTAGACACGCTCAACAACCTGGACGTGATCGAGGTCCTCGACGTTGCCTTTGCGCCTGCAGAACGTTCCCAGTCTTTGCTCCAAGTCCTTACAGCCATAACTACCACTGACAGCCATGAACGTCGTTGAGATGCAGCCAACCGTGCTCCCGACTTCGTTCCCCGTGTCGGACACGCGGCCATCCCAGTCAACAGCCTATCTTGACCGTGCCCACCATGCTCCTCTCTATGCAGATAGCCGACATCCTTCGAAAGAGACCCGAACACCCTCTACCAGCAACCAGCAGTCCGTGTCTGCTTCTCCCCAATCGACCCGAGGTTCAGAACAAACGAATGGCGTACCTGTCAACGGCGAGGTGTCGCCTCAAAGTTCGACTGCTGGAAAGAAGAGGACGGCGAGTGGAGAAGTCAAGGACATGCTGGCAGATGCGCCCAAATTGACAGATTCTGGGCATGCGAGCACTACTAACACACTCCCGAGTGCCAGCGACGCGGCGATGGTCGACATAGGATCAGAGCACCAAGCCCCAAAACACGCCGCTGATATTGCACAACTCTCACAACAGCTCCGGACTAGGCTAACCTACGCCATGATCAAAGTCCAAAACGGCTGGCAAAATCGATCCCTGGATGAGGTTGAGTCGCTAGCAAGTGCATCACCACGTTCCACAGTATTCAACCACTACTCCAATAACAATCATATGCTCTCTCCCCGTGTAGCAATGTCTGCACACCTAAACAGACACAACAGCGACACCAGCAGTGGCTCAGAGGCCGGCCAGCAGCAACAAGTCCGCGGACAAGCAGTTTTGATGAGCCCTCCGTCAAGCAAGAAAGGATTAGCGCCTCCAGCAAACATTATCTCACGTCCAACTCAGCAAAGGCGTCGACCCACCCCAAACATGCAAGTCAACATTGGAACGCAACTTTCGACGGCAAGGCCACCAGTCAAGCACAGGACACCAAGTCAAACAGCAGGCATGGAAGCAGACGCCGTTGAAACGCTTCTTTTCATGGCCAGCCCGAACAACTCTGGCCACCAGTCTTCTCAGTTCTCGCCCGTTACCTCCGCGCCCTCTGTACACCAGTTTCCCTCACAAATGTCACCACTAAGAAACACGTTTTCAGCACCTACCTCGCCGAAGCGTGTTGCATTTGCAGCAAGCAACGAGCATTTAGCTCGCTATGGACGAGACAAGAATTCCATCATCGCATCTATGATTGAAAAGCTGGATGCAGATGGCGATGCAGAGCTAGACGAGGCTCTGAAGCTCATGGACCGGCATCACGCTACGAAGATTACGACCTGAATCTGGATTATCACATGTTCACTAACTTCTCGGGATGTTTCTGCACATATGGGTAAAGGATGTAGATATGATGCATATATGGGAAGTTTTTATGCATTGAAACCTAGGAGAACGATCAGACTAGCAATTGCTTACGAACCTTGACGACCTGGGACAATGAATGAGGCTGAATTTGGGCGTTGATCAGGGCACCAGGCAATAAGGGAAGCATTCAGTAGTGCCTGCCCTCTGGCTGTCTTCACCACCTGGTCAATTCGCCGCGTCTACGCATGTCCGTCGCTTTCAATCTCAACGTCTTACATTCCTCTCTCTCTCTACTGCATTCCATTGCGAAAATTCTTCATTTTACCATCACAGAAACCTGCACCTGATGCAACATGCTTTCACATTCCACGCAGAAAGACACCATGAAGTCGCCTTCCCAGCTGTCTTGCTCAGTTTCTGTCGACACGATATTTCCGTACTCCTTTTGCGCTATGGCATTTTTGACGAATGCAAGCTTGACGATTGCGAAGTGGTTTTGGATGGTGATCAGAGGAACCAAACGCAGTTGTCAATGGATAAGGGACAACAGCTAGGGAGACACTGACTCAGTATCCAATCTTGAGCATACAAAATGTTCATGATCTCAGAAGACAGCGCATGTGCAGTACGTCGCTACGTCCAAATTTCCTTCACAAAACTTGTACTGGCCTCTCATGCCTCGACACCGCAGTCTGCTACTTCTGCCCTCCCAGAATGCAAGGTCCAGGTCTTTCTACTCCAGTCTCGGCATCAGCCATGAACAGAGAAGAAAGTCAACATCCTGACATTGTGACAAAGGAGACGTGCTGTCCCTTTTAGCTCAACAGCAGCGTGTTAAGCTCCACCTAAGCTACGCGGGACACCAATGAAATCAAATCTATCGAGCCTCTCGAGCCTTCCAAGAACATGCTGATCCCGGCGAAACAAAAGTCATTCGGGTCTAGGACCTAGGCGGCAACACGAGAAGAGCCGACTGGCAAGAAATACAATTATATTGCCTCCTGCAAAATAACAGCCCAAATCGGCCTAGCCTGCGGCCATCGCTGAAGAACACCCATGCACACAGGGACAATAGAATGTATCTAACAGCGATAATGTGATGCCACAGCCAAATGCGTAGCCCGAGCCGACGAGTATAACTTGCACGTGTTCGGAATCAGCATCATGGCCACAGACATATGCTCCTCAGAGAAAAATGTACTACGAACGACACAGCCATCCGTGAAGAAGAAAATTGTGTTATTCAGTGGTATGTTAGCATCGAGATGACCGAGGAGCGCCTGATTGGCTTACTCGACCTGAATGAATTGATGATGGAAAAGTGCCAGATAGTAGTCGCGTACGAGACTGAACGTATTCAGATGTATGTATCACAGCCAGTGATGTGTTCGTGTATGGCGCTGCAAAAGACAGGACATGATATGATTTGCGTCGGACAGAAACACCAACGAGGACGATTGCAATGTTGATGGTCCAGCGAACGAACCGTCAAGGCCTGATTAGCTAGTATCAACAAGTCAGCAGCGGGACACAAATGACTGAAATACCAATCTCAAGCAAAACCCTCTTTCACCATTACTTATCTATCGCGGATGACAACTCTTGTCTATTCGGGCCCAAGTCCAGAAACATTCGATCAAACTGGCCAATACAGGACAGCACAGTAGCCGACATTCGGCCCTGCGCACAGTTTGCATATATAGACCTGAAGCCGTCCGGTGTGCTAGGTCACAGCAAGCACCCACCCATCCACCCGGGCAGGCAATCAATCAGGGCCGACGTAGACGCGGTGTGGCGTAGCGCAAGAATACAAGCGGAATCAGTGTAAAAATTTGGTCAGTCAATAAATCAATCAATCAATCAATCAGATAATCAATCAAATCTCGTACTTTTGTTGTCAAGGTGTCACGCCACGTCTCGTCACGTTACATGTCTCGTAGCAGACACCCTCTGTGGCTGATCTGTGTACATACATACATACATACATACATTGAATACATACATACACTCTCATCAAGGTTTGCACCTCTCGTCTCCTCGCCTCACCTCACAGTCCCGCCGCCAACATGAGTCCGTATCCCAAACTCACAATGACTGCAAAAGCCATAATGCTCGCCGGTATGCCCCGGGTCAAGAAATGCCTAACCTGCAAATACCGTATGCCCGTCTCGGGGACTTCCATCATGATGGCCGCTGTTGGGTGTTAGTAAAGATTCACACAATGATTCGTTTCCGTTCGTCCACTTCCACTAGGACGGGAGGTTTGTAAAGAAAAGTGAAGGGAGAGATCAACTTACTCATGTTCGGAAACCCCGACGTCGGCAACCCCATGGCCCCACTCGCCATCAGCACAGTTCCCATGACCAGCAGATTCGGATGTGGCTCGTCCATGCTCGCTCCTACACTAGCCACCAGCGGCAAGATAATGAGTGCCGCGACCGTGTGCGAGATAAACGTCGCGACAACAAGGACAAGCGCGCAGAACACGATGAGGACGCCGTACACACTCATCCCCGCTACGGAGTCCGTGATGCTCTTCGCGATGGTGCGGAGGAGACCAGACGAGCTCACCGCCTTGCCCAAAGTTAACCCGCCCGCAGCGAGGACGATGATCGTCCACAGAAAATTATTAAAATCCTCCTTGGTCAGAATTCCCGTTCCAAAGAATAGCGCCATAGGTATGATGGCGACAACACCCATGTCCCCAAACACATTCTCGAGCTGGTGACTCACGCACCAAAGCACGATCGTCACCAACGTGACCAAGATGATAAAGTACTGCCGGCCGTTGAGCGGATCTTTCATGGGTCGCAACGGAACAATCGTCGTACCCTTTCCGGGTTGGAATGTCACAAGGAGGAGAAGCCAGATAAGGACGATGACGACGATGCACACCGGCAGCGCGACGAAAAACCAGATTCCCCAACTGGGTTGTGGGCGCATATTTTGTAGTGCAATGATGTTCTGCGGACTGCTGATCGGGCTGGCGGCGCCGCCCATGTTGGATGCGAGTGCGATGCCCAGGATGAGCGCTTTGGACATGTTGCTATCTGACGGTAGATTGCGGAGCATGGGCTGGATGATGCTGAAGCACAGGACGGGCGCTGCGACGTTGGAGATCCACATGCTTAGGAAGAGGCTGACGAACATGTTGGTGATGAGCACTGTGCGTGCTTTCGTGCCGGCTTTGGAGAGGATGAAGGTGGCGAGCTTCTTCGCGATTTGATATTTGGACAGTGCGGCGGCGATGGTGAAGCCGCCGAGGAGGAGCATGATGACGGGGGTCCACATGGATGCAAAGACGACTTTGGTTGCTTCCTTGGAGCCCAATCGACGATGTGGCTTGTCTTCTTCGCGCATGATGCGGAGGATGACGGTGAGGAAGGGGACGAGGAGGGAGGTGACGAAAAGAGGGATGACTTCTGTGGCCCAGAGGAGGGAGACGAAGACGAGCATGGCGAGGCAGTTTTGTTGCTCCACTTTTCTCATGATGGGGACGAAGAGGAGGATGAAGAAGACGATGATTATGGCGATGAGCGTGAAGAACATGGAGCTGAAGAGCCATGCGGGACATCGATAGCGGCCAACGGGTGTGTCGAGCTCTTTGGTGTCGTCCGGTTTCTCATCGCCGGTGCGGTGTGCGTCGCGGGAATCAGTCGTGCCGCCTAGCAGGGTTTGGCGAATACCTAGATTTGCGGCTTGAGCTCGTCTCTCGATGCCGATCATTTCTCGCCAGACGGTGTTTCGTTCCCATACTACGTGCTCTCGCAGGTGCAGCCTGAGTTCCCTTCTCGCGAGGGCGACGTCTCCCTTGGTAACGATCTCGGCGTAGTCATTCTCAGTCTTGGTAATATTCGCTTCGAGCTTTGTCATGGTTGAGTCTCGAAAGGGGTATGATGGTTCGACACTTTTCTCCATGTACTCTTTGCGGATGTCTCGATCGCAGACCTTATCATACTTCTTTGCGACTTTCTTGAAGCCTGTCTGATTAAGCTGGATGAAGGATTTGAGTTCGGAGAGGGAGACGTAGACGTTGATGATCCTCTTCTTCAAGGTAATGCCAGCATCGTAAAGCGAAGTCAAATGGCTGGGGTCTGAGGCCTCGAGCTCTAGAGCCATGCTAGGACGTCGCTTGAGTGAGGAGGTCGGCGTCGGGAGGCTCTCGCGCGAGCCATCCATGTCAGCGTGTGCATGGGTAGGTGGCTGCCAGAGGCTCTTGCTGCGTTGCTTGATCTGTGGTTTGTCCTTCTTCTTGATCATGGCAGCACTGTCGTCGGCGTCACTGTCGCTATCATCGCCCTGCTCTTCCTCGATGCTCATGCTCATGGTCGATGCTCTACGCCGCCTCCGGAAGGGCACGCCGCCGAATATGCTGCTAGACCTGTTCAGCTTCCGCCTGTTCTCCAGGTCGACCACTTCATCCATGTCGAAGCCGGCGGTCTCTGATTTGTACGTTTCGAGGTCTTTCTCAATTTGTTCCAGCTCGCTGAAGACCTCCATCTCTTTCAACCGGTAAAATGAGCATACCTTCTCCAGCTCGGCGTCGAGAAGTCTCTTGAAGATGACATCAGGGTCGAGCCTCTGACCGTCGAGTAGTGCTTCCTCTTCATGGCCGCCGTCTGGTGCAGTGGTTTGGTGGATCTGCTTCTCGAGGGTGTAGATGGTCTTCTTGAGGTTGCTGTATGCGATATAGTTGCTCGACCACTCTGGGACGGCATTAAATTGGATGCTGTGAGAGAACTTCATCTCTTCTGCCTCGGCGAGTCGTTCGAGTTTCTCAAGTCGCCTGCGGTGTCGTCGAGCTGCTAGAGGATCGGCCTGACGATCACTTCTAGTCGGGCCTGCCGGGTACTCTTGGAGTTCAATGTCAGCAGGTCGAGAAGGCTTCCAGCCAGCGATGGAACGGATTATTGCAAGAGGCTGCCTCGTCGCAGCACCATCATTCATGAAAGCAAATGTCTATGAGCAACATGATGGTTGGTTCTTGGGGTCAAGTGGAGGTGAGACCCATGTTCGTTGGTAGTGCGGCGGCAGCGATGCAATGGCTTACACTTAGCCTCTGCGCCCGAGCCAAAGTCAAAATTCATCAAGTGGCCAAGCACGACCTGGACTTAAATGTGGTTACTTGTGCGCAAAGGTATATGCATAAATTCGACGTGTGAGAATCGAGCTTGGAAAGGCATGCCATGACGGGCTTGCCCTATTCGCCAATTTCTACGTGTGGGTGTGCGACCACCACGGCTCCGTCCCTGATCTCGTGCATCAAAGGTTATCTAGCGCACTACATGCGGGTATCATGTCAACATACACAAGACTTGCTTAAGCGAAAGGTACGTCTGACGTACTAATCAGATAAACGGGCATCTACCCACCGCTGTTCCTCAGCAGGTGACCTGGTCAGAATCAGGAGAGATCAAACCCAGCTCCAGCGTTCGCTGCGTACAACAATTTTTCCCTCATCGTCCGCTCGTCAGAATACCGAGGAAGTTTGAGGAGATTGACACACGTGCTTGTGCTCGGCAATCTCGTCTGATCCTCACTAGAGTCCCGGATGCTGAACTTTGGGTTGAGATGACTAAAGCCAAGTAGCGGTGCTCGTGGAGTACTCGTCACGAACTTGAGCACCTTCCTTCTGTCTGCATCACTCATCTGTTGCAGCACCTTCCAGAACATGGCCACCGTAGGATGCTCGAGTCCGTCATCACCGATAACGTATATCCCGCCGTACTGTGTATTGCGTCGAAGATCGAGAATATCGAGTTCCTGGTTGTCGCCGCCGACCAACTTTTGAAGCTCTTTCTGGTTGAACATTGCTAGCCACATGGGAGAGATAATTTGGCCCAATCCTTTCAGGAATGCGTTCGTAATCAGTCTTGGTTGCTCTTGAAGCCGATACCGGACGATTCTATCAATGTATTTGAGACGATTCTTGTTCGTCACCGACTCATGCGATCCACCGGGTATCAAGTCCGTGGTCCGGCTAATTGTCCTGCCCTCAACATCGAACGTGTCCGATACGGTAAAGTTCAGACCAAAATCAGCCTCGACATCACCAGAGTAGTTCTTGAGCTTGAGCAATCCTTGGTACAGCTGCTCGTCGAACTCGCGAAGATCGTTGATCGACGCTCGGAATGCGGACTCGCTTGTTGCTGATGTTGTGCCACCTGTCAGTGCCCATTTCAGCAGGAAGAAGCCTGCAAAATTGACGTCAATGAGTATGCCTTCGTACATGCACTTCCCAACAATGCGCCCGAGAAACTCATACCGTTGAAGAATTTCTCGCATTGCTGCGTTGTAGCCCTCGGTTCCTGGTTTGTTGCCATCTTTGACTAGGACGTACTTGGCTTGTTGAAGTGTTGTTGGCTTCGGATAGAGATATCTCTGCTCATTCTCTTCGAACAGTGGCATCTCAGACTGCGGGTCGAACGCTTCGCTGGTAACACTCATCAAGAATTCCTTTGTGACACCTCCGCCGTCAATACCGGCTTCAGGCTGGCCAAATTGGTCAATGAAGCTGATTTGGATTGGCTCTTTGAGCTCTTCTCCAAGAGGGTAGAAGCTTTCGAATGCGTCTTCGAATACTGATCCTCGATGGATGTCCGCGTGATGCCGACCAATCATATCCATGCCTCGGTGTCGTCCGTTCAAGTCTCTAGCTTGGGTGGCTGCCACCGACATTCGCCAATCGTCAGGTTCGACAAATCCATTTCGTCGGCGTTCTTGATCACGGTAGACGAACCTCCGGAAAATCTGGACTCTTGTATCGAAGGGAATGAAGAATGGCAAGTTTCGCAGCAGCTCAAGTCGAGGGTTGAGAGACTGCAGCTGACGTCGCTTCCGTGCGAGCTCTCTCTGCTTGGCCAGTAGTTCAGCTTGTCTCGATGTCTGCGATCGCGGTGTGTGAGGAGCTCTGATGTTGAACAATGATCCAAGGTCTGGAAGATGCATGTCATCGGTGTCTTGCTTGTCGTCGTCGTCGAGCTCCAGTCCTTCGTCTTCGTCGCCATCTTCGATGGCTTCATGTCTTCTCTCTTCCTCGGAGACTACCGCAGGAATAAAACCTTGCATATCAAAATGCTTAGTCATGAGCCAGTAGTTTTCGGGCAAGAACTTGCGTCGCGAGTCTCGCTCGTAGAGCATGCGCAGTAAGCCCGTAGCCAGACCTTTCATATATGCTTGGGAGACGTCATTCCCAGCCAGCGTTTTCGCGGCGATCTTTGACGGCGCAGTTGGCGCTGAGCCTGGCGACTGTCCAAATAGGAGGGATATGCTGGCTGAGTCTTCCACCTCGTTATATTCGGCGAGCTCTGCCGCGTTCCAATAGAGTGCAAAGGCCAAGTGCTTCAGAAAATTGCCTAGGCTTGCGATGTCGACTAGAGGAAGAGCACCCTGTCGAAATTGTTGGGATAGACCCGATTGTATCGGGTTGTCATCATCCAGAGCAAAGAACTCTTCGTCATCCATCAGCTTAAGTATGAAGGTATATAATTCTAGGAACAAGAGCACTATCCTCCATTCCTCTTGCCACACTGCGACCTCTTGTTGAGATGGTGCTTGATAGCCAAACTGATTCGATGGAGGCCGAACTTCTGTCAGTACGGAGATGACATCCTTCTGATCATTTCGGATCGATTTAAAGACATTAGTGGCTTGTGATGCTTTCCAAAGGTACTGAATGGTTGAGCTTGGCCTCTTGCCCGCAGCCGAAGCAGGCGAGTTTTGATACAGCCACATTCTGATATTGGTGGCTCTCGATGGAAATGCCCTCAGAAGGGCCACTGCATAATTGGCTAGCGGCTTCGCAACTGCTTCAACAGATGTTGATGCTGTACGGAATTCTTTCATGACCTCCTGTATGCTGTCCTGCCGGGCCAGTGTATTGACATGATGTCGAATGAAACCTGTGAGGGGCTCAGGGCCGCGCTCGGTCAAAGTGCCTGCCATGGATTGATCGACTACATCAATTCTTGCCGCCACTTCGTTCGCACACCTAGTCAATGCATCGGAGACGGCCGAGATCCAGTCGATAGGCTTGTCTTCTCCACTCAACGACCGCCAGAGATAGACAGTGTTTGCCAAAACCCAGAGCAAAGAGTCAATAGGAAGTGTCAGAACGACTCTCCGGACACTCTCACAGAACATGACTTGGTTCTTTCTGATCCCAATGTAGGGCAGCATCATTGGATAGACCTCGACGGACGTGGAAGAAAGCATATGCCTTATGAATCCATCATATGCGTAAGGGTTCTGACGAAGCAATAATGCTTGTATGTACTTGGAAACATGCTCAGAAATGTACGCTGACCTGTCAGCGTCGCTGATAGCGTTCAGGCAACGAAATTGAGCATCGTAGTCTAGCAGCACGGGCTTCTCGAGGGCCAATATTCCCAATTGAAGAAGCAGGAGTCGTTGAATAGATTGTTTTGCTCTTTCAAGTGACTGAGACGTTATCCGGGACAACTTTGTGAAGTACCGGTTCCATAGCAGAGCGTGCGTGTGATCTTCGGTCAAGCTCCAGGATGCTTTGAGAATATTGCCGAAATAGCACAACCGCCACCTGTCCATCTCTGAATGAGTGTCGAGGAAAGACAGCAGCAGGCGCATCTGATATCGCAAGGCTTCTTCGTCGTCATATGGTGTTATCTGAGTATTTGGCGCGGTCGTCTCGTAGGGTATGGGATGATCTCGTTGGAACCTCTGCTGCTCATTGTGATCCCATTCCTCCCTCCATTTCTGCTTCTGCTGTGTTCTGGAGAAGTATCCTCTCCATGCCTTCTGTACTTTCCTCGCAGCATTGAGCCTATCTCTGTCGTGGGCCCGCCTGGCCCTCTCGGCCTGGGCCTGCGCCACTGCATTGTGTGAGCCAGTTTGCGACTGGGTTGTTTTCGAAGACCCAGAGCCTGGGATGCTTGCCCAGGGGTTGGTGTTTCGACCAGATAGATTGACTTGTCTCGGCCTACGTGAATTGCCAGTGAACGTGGCGTGCATGCTGTCGAGGCGAGCGGGTGAGACTTCTGAAGACCATCGACGAGGCGGAGAGACAGTGGTCGGTTGAATGTGGTTTACAGTGACATCCAAAGGATCAAATATATGGCAGGAGGCCCAGGTGGCTACAAGGTCGCTTTCGGATCACCACGAGAAGACCGCTGTTGAGCATCGAAAGTCGTGGAAGGCAAGTAAGGCTGACGCAGGCTGGTGCTGGGACGGTGGACATTGATGCCTGAGCAATATGTCATCAACCAATGCCCGACCCGGCGGACACTCCACCCAATTTCCTTCCGCCGCACCTGCATTTGCAGGGGAGGCGTCGCGATTCCCTTTGGTCGTCCACGAAGCGGGTCTGGTCCTCGCTCTCAAGGCTACAATGTCTACAGACTCGTTGTCACAGTTGCAAGCCGAAATCAACCAACTCCTGATCCAATACTTCAGTACGTACTCGTATCTTACGCAGCGCCACCCTCTACAGTATCCGAATGAGGTGGCCGGGCTTCCACTCACGAGACCGCATATCAACAATCTAGGAAAGAAAGACAATCCAGTGCCAGGGTATGAGGATTCTGCCGAGGCCATCCCGTACCCGTTGCAGATAGAATGGGACGAGAAGAAGTTTGAGGAAGCTCAGCATGAACTCGCTGAAGATCTGGTGCTGAAGACGCAACAGATTCAGCAGCTCATTGCAAAATTGCCTGGTATCGATCAAGACGAGACCCAGCAAGCTGAGGAGATTAAAGCATTGATTGCCGAATTGGAGGAAGTTGAGAAAGCAAAGAAAGCAAAGAGGAGAGAAATGCATAACGAGGTGAAGAAACTCGACGCTGTCGTCAGTTCAATGAGCAGGAGTATCGACTACTCAAAGGTCAATGGCCATACCGATGGCGGCTGAAGCAGTGACGGCACCGTCTGCCATGGCCATTGGAAACGCAGCCAGTCTAACACTGGCAATCGCTCGCATCGAGCTGCAACCAAAGTCTCGCGGACCTGCGTGTCACAAGCTATAAGATCTAACCTCGACAAACGTGGTATGCTGCTTTGCCAACCCCGAAATTCAGGTTGTGAGCAGTCCCGTCTGGAAACACGCACCGACCGCTGACCATGTACAGCGCTCTCGTGTGAGGGAGACGAGCGCCCGGTCTGAGGATGAGAACCGGCGACGCCGAGGGACAAAGAAAATTCGCTGCAGAAGACTGCATGGCACAGTGTGTGCAGGACAAGAATTTCTCACATCGGCAAGCATGGAAAGGCTTGTCCACGATCGGAGAAGCACGAAGCTGGAAGTGGCTTGAGGCCAAATCGATGCCGACGCGATGCGCAAGCCGCCCAGTCCAAGCCACACTTTCTCCGCTTGTCGTTTTGCCTCCCAAAGTGATTGAAGCACTTGGATTGCCCGAATTTTGACCCCGTGACGCGGAGAGCAAGGTCCCTCTTCAAAGTCTGCTTTTTCCTCTCCTGCACAGTCATAATCTTCTGCGTAGACAGTATTGTAGCTCACCTTCTCAAAGACACCGACCGCTTCTAGTGTGAAACAAGCCGCCATAACTCCGAGCTCCAAACACTGCCTTCAGTGTCGTCATAGGGGATCTTCAGCTGGTCGTCACCGATTAGGTCAGCGCATGCGCCCCGTTATCCTGGCTCCTCAGGCTTCTCCGGCTCCTCAGGCGCCCTAAATCGCGCAAATTCCACCTCGCACGAGTTGGCGAGGTGCATTCGGATACCAAGCCTTCCACACCATCGAATAAGATCCAACGTCGTCGCGCTGGCATTCTTCGCGTCTCCTCTACTTTACTCCTCCCTCCCAACCGTGCGTACAGTAGTCGGTCCAGACGGAAGACGTCGCTCGGTTGCTGAAACGTCACGACACTCGTTTGCGACCCAAGCTCGACCCGGAGCTCTACCAGTATCGAGAAGAAATACAGTCGCCGTCGTCGACAACACTACTGCGTCCGCTGAACCTCCTTCGCTTCCGTCATCCTTCGGTCGGAGATCTACCCTTAGCGGACCGAGCGGTCGAAGAGCATCCAGCATGTCAAAAGTCGTAAGAAGCGTCAAAAATGTCACCAAGGGCTATAGCAGCGTCCAGGTCAAAGTTCGAAATGGTATCTAACTCCAGCTCGAAGCGCAAGTAATCTTGCTAATGATGATCAGCGACCTCGAACGACCCGTGGGGCCCGACAGGGACAGACATGGCCGAAATCGCGGCTCTGACCTTCAACAAGTGAGTCTCAAAGCTAATCCGGGATCCTGGCCACTGACTTCAACAGCCCTAGCGACTTCTACGAGATCATGGACATGCTCGATAAGCGTTTGAATGACAAGGGGAAAAACTGGCGCCACGTCCTCAAATCTCTCAAAGTGCTCGACTACTGTCTGCATGAAGGTTCTGAGCTCGTCGTAACGTGGGCAAGAAAGAATATCTACATCATCAAGACCCTTCGGGAGTTCCAATACGTTGATGAAGACGGCAGAGATGTTGGCCAGAACGTCCGCATTTCTGCCAAAGAGTTAACGTCGCTCATCCTCGACGAAGACAGACTGCGCAGCGAACGATCTGATCGCAAGCTCTGGAAAACTCGTGTTTCTGGCATTGACGAGTACGCTCCTCAAGCAATTGCTGGGCCTGCTCAGCCCACCGGTAGACCTAGAAGACGCTCCAATATGAACCAGTACGACGACAATGATGCAGAGTTCAGGCTGGCGTTAGAGGCCAGCAAGTACGAAGAGGAAGAACGCAAGAAGCGAGAGAGTCAAAACGCCGCTCCTCGTCAAGACGAGGATGATGATCTGGCCAAGGCTATCAAATTGAGCAAGGAGGAGGAGGAATTGAGGCGGAATCAACTTGAGGCCCAGAATGCTGCGTCATTGTTCGACGATACCCCGGCTCCAAGTCAGCCACAACCAACAGGTTACAACCAGGGTTATCAGCAACAGCCAGCTGTCGATTGGTTTGGCAATCCTCTTCAACAGCAGCCGCAGACTACCGGCTTCTTGAATAACCAGTACGCCCAGCCTACAGGTTTTCAGAATGGATATGGCTACCAACCGCAGCAGCTCACTGGTTTTCCACAGAATCCTACTGGCTTCGATCAGATGGGTACCCAGCCGTTCCTGCAACAACAGCCGACCATCCAACCTCAGCAAACAGCCTTCCAGAACAACAATCCATACGGAGGACAGCAGACGAACGACATCTTCGGCATGCAGTCACCACAACCACAACCGCAAGGTCTACAGTCAGGATCGAACAACCCATGGGCGTCAAATCAAAATCAGGCCGACTCGTTGAAGCCTATGCCAACCGGCTCAAACAATCCTTTCGCGCAAAAGGCCCAGCAGTCGATGCAATCACAATCACCGTTCCGCGCGAACACGCAGCCAAGTCTAGGTACTCTTTATGAATCACAGCCCACCAATACTTTTCAACGGCCAACTCAACCAAGCCAACCAAATCCAATCGCGAACTTTCAGGCACCGCAAATACAACCTCAGAAGCAGCCGAAGCAAGAGCTGGATCCCCACAGAGCGCAGCTCAACGCCCTGCTTGCTTCAGGCGAGGGTATGGATACCTTCGGCAACACAGGCGAAACCAGGATTCCAGCTCAACATACAGCTCCAGGTACATTTGTAAACTCAGCAGGCGGAGGTATGGATCGGCTCAGGGCTGCTCAGACAGGTACGAATCCTTTCTTCCAGCCCCAAGCAACGGGCTATGCCGGCAATCAAGGCCAAGTTGGCTTCGGTCAGCAGATGCCTGCCCAAACAGGTCCTGCAGGTGGTTTTGGAGGAGGCTTCCAGCAACAGAACAACCCATTCGGAGCTAGGCCTGCCCAGCAGAATGGCAGTTTGATCGAACTATGAGGCGAGCATTGTGGTAGATTGACTGAATAGTGCATGGCGTTGGAACGATAGGTGGTATGGTCATGTGCATTAGATGTTCACTCATTCAGACTGAAATTACACGCTCGTATTCTGACCTAAGGCGGTCCTCAGATCCCAGAATCCATCTTGGCAACGACCTCAGCGTGGTCAAGTGGAACCCCAAGAAGTTAAAAGTTGCAGCGGATCCCTCCGCATTTGCTGCTTGGTTCCTTATCCGCCATACCATGTTGAGCTTAGATAGAGCGTTTGGCGCGCCAGGAATAAAAGCTTGTTTGTGATTTGCTCCTGACCGTGGCCGAAGGAGGATCATCAAATCTCCCCAGACTCCTTGTTCCTCAGCCCTAGAAAACATCATCGCCGTCCCTATCCTTCTGCCTTGTCAACCTCACTACTGACCCGCCGTCACTCGTTTGAATATCGACAATCATACGCCCTCGCAAGTTCCGCGCTTTTATCAGGTCCACAGTCACATATGACCACCTCACGCTCGCTTACTAAATCGTGACAACATGCACGTCTCAACATTCGGCCTCGCGGCGTGCGTCGCGATTGCCAACGCTATGATCATCACTTCGCCCGAAGGCGGCTCAATCGACCCGACTCAACCCATAACGATCCAGTGGATTTCGGAACCAAACGATCCAGAACCGTTCAATCTAGTCATTGATCAGCCGGGCGGGCTCGTCTCGAACCAAGTCATCGCCACGGGGCTCGATCACTGGATCACCTCGTACATCGTCTCACCAAACACCGTGACGACGTATGGCGCGAACTTCGTCATCAAGGCGCAAGCTCCCTCGGGAGAGGTATTGGCTACATCGCCGTCGTTTTCGCTGGCGCTGGGTGCGGTGACTACCGCCGATGGGGAACCCTCGCACACCTCGACCAATACCGTTAGTGGGGCGCCAGACACGACGGATGTCAGCCAGTCTGCGATTGTGGCGACGACTGCAGGTGATGGCTCTGCTTCTGCGTCTGCCACATTAACAGGCACAGCCGGATCAAGCACTGCGCCCGGTGAATCTGAATCAAACACGATTACATCAAGCAGTGGCTTTTCAACCAGCACGACGAGCAGGAGCAGTAGCACGCGTGCGTCATCTACGTCTTCGGAAAGTGCTACGACATCTCAAAATGCTCAGCCAAGACTGGGAAGCAGCGGTCAGATTGCATTTACTGCTGCCGGTGTTCTTGCTGGATTGGCTGCTTTGTTTGCATGAATAGATCGCATCTACTGTTGTTGGGAGTGTATGGCCATCAGGCATGGCAGCTTGAAATTGGAGATATCATAGAATGTCAAATTGTTTTGGGTTTTTGTTCCAGGCGTGAACCGCAAACGGCGCAACCATCAAACGTGAGTAACATGTGTCAGATAAGCTTGCCTGAAGCAAGAAACAAAGTAGTGAGATTGCGACCAAGTCGAGAATCAAGGCGTGATTTTCTGGCTTGACTCCTCAACGTCGAGCCCGTCCAATGATCTCTTTCTCCTCATCCGTGCTTTGTATGGCCATCCCCTTAGATTTGGTAATACAGTCGTGCCCGAGACTGCCAGCTCTTGTCCCAAATGACCAAATAGCCCGGTGGGTTATTTAGTATAACGTAGCCTCTGCCGTTCTTTGTCGAAGCGAGCCCCGGTATTGTCGTCGATGCTGAGGGGCCGTCAAGGAGGCTGAATTGACTCGGTGCCATCGAGGGAAATATTTGAAGACGTGACGCCGGTGATACTTACATTAACAAACTTTGAGACGTGTCAACGTACATTGGGTAGCGCGTCCAAAAGGCCGATCAATCATATCCCCCATGTTGAGGATTGATCGCTCTGTTGTCTTATCAAGCTTCGTGGGAACGGACAGTCCTCGCCATGGTGCTCCGTCCGTCCAAAAGTTCAACCGTGGAACAGCTTATCAGCCATACTGATCAATACCTCAATACGTTTGCAAAACCACGCCAATTGCCGCACCTGGAGTTCTTCTCAGCTTGTCGCGGGCTTCAATTGCCACTGCGCGTTGTACAAGCTGCACCCGGCGATCAGCACCACTTGGGGCCGTTTCAAGGGCTCCAAGAGATCGGATTGACGCCAGAATGAACGCTCATGGAGGAGAATACCGTCCTACGTTGCGGGCTGAACTTGCCACATGCCACGACTTCTCGACTGGACCGTAATTGGACGCGAGACCATAATGAGAGCCGTACGACACTTCTGGAGTCTCACCTGTGTCCGCCACCAGCGCCTCGGCGTGAGTGTCCAAGACCACCGATGCGGCGAGCGACAAATACGTATGCCTCTCCTTCGTTGTCGGCACGACAGCTTCATTCTCCTCCCATGTTCCGAGCTTGAGCTCGTTGCTGAGCACTCGGTGCAGCTGCAACTTGTCGTCTGAGATCCAGCTCAACCTCGCGACTTCGCCCTTGCGGAAGCGTTTCTGTAGCCAGCCTACGACCGTATCCAGCACCATTGGGAGACCGATGAAGATTCCCCCGACGAGGAAGAGGACGGCCATGCCGAGGATTGAGAAGCTTGTCGTGCCGGCCGTCTCACGAACCATTTGACTCCCGCACATGGCGCTGTCGTCGGTGTCGTTTGTCCGGGTCTGCAGAATGGCAGCCGCAAGCGCGGGGTCTGAAGGCCCTGTTGCCCATTCCACGACGGAGTGCTGGATGTTGGCCAAGTTGACGTCGAACCATCCTTGAACTTCGAGCATCCACTGGTTGGCGGGCAGACCTGGACTCTCGTAGTTGACGATAGTGTCAGACGCTTGGAGAGCCTGCGAGTTTCGTGACCGAATATAATCGTATATAGTCATGGTTATCGTTTCCCAGAGTCGGTCGATCGTCCGCATTTGAGCCTCGGTGGGTCGTATCGTCTCCAAAGCGTTGTAAGCTTGAAATTCGCCCAAATAGTTTGTGCATTCAGGCTCGTCGCTGGAAGAAGGTTTGCAGAATCGATATTGTTCAATGCAGCCCAGGACAGGCACCCAGTAATCGCCCCAGAACCGGTCACCGGCGTCGTTCGGATCGTGTGCAGCAAAGATCGGATCATCGACTGGTTTGGCGTACTTGACATTGTTGTTGGCTATGAACACAAGAGCGACGTCTGCGTCCGGACGTTGTAATTCCGGTATTGGCTGCCATCCTACGGCACCACGGGGTTCATCGGCATGGTTCTGTCGTGGGCCTACATCGAAGAGATGGCCCGTCCAGCTGTTCGTATTGTAAATGTATGTCCATTCTGTAACTTCCTCTTCGTTTTCGTTATTGACAGGACCATAGTAGAACCTCAATATTTCGTTGTTCTCATTACCACTTAGCTCTTCTGCCTCGGATCCATTGACCAATGTACTATATTCGTCTTGGATTAAAGGGGCACATGTAGTGCGCAGTTGTAGCCCGATGCGATGATCAGGAGGTGCATTGATGCCAAGATGGATGTGGGAGTCAATGAGTTGGCTCTCGACCTCGAAGGCAGATGTTTGCCCTTCTAGGCACATTCCCGTCCAAGGACAAGATACATTTGTTCTCGATGTCGAGTTAATTGAGATGGTCTTAAAACGACTGCATGCCAGGGCATCGTACTTGTCATAGCAGGTTCGAGCGTAAGTTTGAGCAGTCAGACTGGCGTTCCTGGTCAGTGCATAGCAAAGGAAAGCACTGTTGGGGCTCACCTGTCATTGCTCCTTTTGTAGGCTAACACTGCTTCATCAGTGGAAAGGTCAGTGAGGAACCAAGCACCACACGCCTCTCCTACAACCAGCCGGGCAGTCCCTGGAACCGCTGAAATCTGAGACGAGAAGACAGCGAGTAGCGCGAACAATACGATGTATGCCGCACCAAACAGAGCCCAGGGTAACGTCCTGATTAGCGGCGACTTCGCTTTCCCTCTCCACGCCCAGGCCTGTTGGAGGAACGTCCACGCCGCATTACCCGGGGTCGGGCTGTTTCGAAGAACAATCTGCCGTTGGTGGTGAAGACCATCCTGAGGTGAAGAGCGCGAATTGAGCTGGTGAATGACGTAGGTGAGAACCTTCCATAGCTGGGTGCCGGCTACTGTAACGAAAGTAGCAATAAAGGCTGTGAGCAAACCGCTGTCTCGCTCATTCAGTGTCAACGTTGCTCCTACGATTCTGCCTCGGGACCAATTAGTCCACACTCCAGTGTAGATTCGGGTAGCCATAGCCTGGTCAGTCGTTTCTGCTCGGTCTCAAGCTGGTGTCATCTCTGTATTTGATGGAAATTTGACGCTTCATATAGTTACAGGCAGCAAAGGCACACAGCGAGTTGCGAATAGGCCATTTCTGCCTGTATATTAGTGTTTTCGCGAGCATTTTGAGGTCTCTAATGTCTTGGCACCTGGGCTGAAATGCTGATTCGGAAGGGTAAGCTTTTTACTATTGGGTTTCGTAGATGACCTGCTCGTGCTGCCATGGGTGCATTAACCCTGTGCCAAGTTTTTAGTCAGCCTGCCATGGAGAGCCCGCTCCACACTAGTGGTCCAGTGGCTTACCGGCAAGCGAGCTTTGTCTTGGCAAGCAATCGACTACTCGCTGCGGACTCAGTCCAGATCCTCTTCTCGACGAACTTTGGAAATAAGACCAGCGTAACCCCCACCAGCCTTCCAGTATATACATGTGAGATTGGTCCAATCGTGGAAAACCTAACACAGAGCGTAAGCACGTTCTTAGACAATCTATGGTTGTGGCCCTCACTCGAGTATTGCCACGCCCAGTGAGTCTGCTGATCTTGCATGTTCAATATTATGAACACCATTAAGACAAAGTTTGGCCCACACACTTCTTTAATTGATTATGTATAGGAAGTTTCATCATTGAAATGACCTGTTAAGGTACTGCATGTGATCTCTATTGTCTGCCACATCATACTGTGGGCCCCCGTAGACAAACCGTAAGTGGGATATCTTGCAGTTGCCCCCAGACTCCCCCAGGTTTCACGCACGTCTATGTTGACATAACGGCTTGTGATGCTCGATCACCAAAATGATAGTGGTCTTGCTTCGTCGGCGGTCTCCTACGCGATCTGTAAGGGGCGCCGAAACCCGGGTGTCTTGGCTTCTTACAACATTTTCGCGTCATTTGCATCACTCTCGGAAGCTCCTTGGATCACAACTTTACGTTGCACAAGGTTAGACCGCGCTCAGCTCGTTCAGTAATGATAAGCACTGGCATTTTAGCGGTGGAATTGGTGGTAGCAACAGCTCCACTTTTCACTTACTGCCAGGTACCAAGCCGCTGGGACAAAGCATAGTGGAGCTCTCGGTTCCTGTCATCAGTGGGTCGTTCTCGTCCGTGAGCGAAGCCTGAAATGTTCCAGTATCTCGCTAGTAAAGTCGGAGTTTGAATCGCATCTTAGAATGCTATTCTATAATCAGTAAAGCGCCGCAGATATGCTAATGCTACACTAAATCATACGCCAAATCGCTAGCTGTTCAGTGCTTAGGTTCAGCTCTGAACATGGCCATGGGCTTATTCTCAAGCGTTCTCGTGTCGGGGCCGTGGCTTGGCTTGGTTTGGTATTATATCGACGCGTCCAAATGCACCACCACAGCCATCAGAGACGGATTGGGGTCCATTCGGAGCAATTGGCCAAGATCGAGAAGTCACAGGAGTTTGTGTTCTTTGAAAGGCGATGTAGATAGTAATATCAAGACCGCCCCAGCATTAGACGGACCAGAGGAGTCGGTACGTAGCCCCGATGAACGATGAGTGGACTTCGATCATCGGCGTCACGGCTTTTGGCCATGTACGTGCAGGATATTGAGCTTTCCATGAGCTGAATAGAGGAGGCTTCTGCTGAAGACAGACCATGAGCGCAGGTAGCCTGCCAAGACGTGGAGACGTTTGGGAATTGGAAGCCAGGTAGGATCATGTAGAGGAGCACATGCAGTGTCCCTTAAATAAATTCATGACTTCTAGAGGACGTTGCACTGAAAGCGCTCAGTCTATGCACGACAATTCCTGATGAAGAGTGCCTGGCGCCTCACCTCCGACTCCACCGGTTTTGTGGGCGGATGTGATTTCCGGATGTCGCGTGCCTTGATTAGACTGCGTTCTTTATCACTTGATCTCGCAACATCTCGTCCGTTAGAATCGCAAGACGATGAGGCTTCTTCAATGGCCTTGCCGCTCCCGGGGTCGCCAGAAGCAAGTTGGCCGACATTCAAAGAAAGGATGAGACAGCTCTTCGCTGGAGCTTCACCTCGAGTCTGCATCGCGTTCTGGCTATTCGGTAGGTCTGGTGAAAGGTTGGCGTACGTGCACAGAAACGTTGACTACAGGCAGGCTTGATCAATAATGTCCTCTACGTGATCATCCTCTCGGCCGCTCTCGATCTAGTCGGCCCTGACATTCCGAAAGGCGTCGTCCTTCTCGCCGACGTGATACCCAGCTTCCTGACGAAACTCATCGCACCCTACTTCATCCACCTGATTCCATATGAACTTCGAATCTTCATCTTCGCCGCCCTGTCGGCGGGCGGCATGCTCATCATCTCTATGACCCCAAGCTATGTCGATGGAGGTACAACCGTCACCAAGCTATTGGGCGTAATGCTTGCCAGTCTCAGCTCTGGAGGAGGGGAACTTAGCTTTCTCGGCTTGGTGCATTACTATGGGCCATTCTCACTGGCAGCTTGGGGCAGTGGAACAGGTGGCGCAGGTCTGATAGGAGCAGGGGCCTATGCACTGGCGACGACGAGCTTTGGGTTGAGCGTCAAAGCGACCCTCCTCGCCTCCGCGTTCTTCCCAGCAATCATGCTTGTCAGCTTCTTCACCGTACTCCCGCTCGAACCGCTGAGGCAAGGACGAAGAACAATCCTCAAAGATGACGACGAAGCCAGTGCCAGCCATGCCGTGGAAAGAGAAGGGCTGCTTGCGCCCGAAGACCAGGACCTGCTGCCAGACTACGGCGGAGGCCATAAGAAAACGAACGCTTGGGCGCAATTCAAACAAAACCTGTTTCGAGCGAGATCGCTGTTCTTCCCATACATGCTACCGTTGCTGTTGGTCTATATTGCAGAGTACACCATCAACCAGGGTGTGTCACCGACCCTTCTCTTCCCTGTGGACGAAACGCCATTCAAGCACTACCGCGCTTTTTATCCGACCTACAACGCAATCTACCAGATCGGCGTCTTTATCTCTAGATCATCAACACCGTTCTTTCGAATTCACAACCTGTACTTCCCGTCCATGCTGCAAGTGGTCAACCTGGTGCTTCTGACAATCCAGTCACTCTTCGATATCATTCCGTCAGTCTATATCGTGTTTGCGATCATCTTCTGGGAAGGCCTCTTGGGTGGGTTGGTGTACGTCAATACGTTTGCAGAAATAAGCGACAATGTACAGAAGAAGGATCGGGAGTTCAGCCTCAGCGCCACGACAGTAAGCGATAGTGGTGGCATATGCATCGCCGGCTTCATCTCGATGGCCGTGGAGGTATGGCTGTGTAATTGGCAGGTCAGTAGTGGGAGGGATTGGTGTAGACGCTTATAGTGGCGGTGAGAACAATGAGACATTGTTTCGCCATAGAACCGTCCCGCATCATGTTACTGATCGAGACAAAGACGAGTCTTGCACAAATGTCAATGCTTGAAACTTCCGTGAGCTGTGACTACCAAAGCGATTGCGTGCGCCTTCTGATCTGCTCTTTCACTTGAATAGGCCCGCTTCGGCTCATATTGGACAGTATCATACATGCATCGATACAAAGCATCGACAAGTCTCATCATCCAACGACCATTCGAACTATGGATTAACTGCACTGCCAACCTCACGAAAATACCTGCGTCTTCGTATTCTTGCGGCTTTGCGTTTCAACTTTCCGGCTCGGCCATTGCCCATCCAATCAGTCTCAGTAAAACATCTCGGAAAGCTGCGCGTGGAGTCGCCTCCGCCGGCTCCAACGAGAACAAAGAACATCAGCACGCTTTTCAGAGCTTCTTCGTCTATCACTTTCCTGGTCAATTTTTCAGCGACAACGCATGGAATCTTTGAACATGATTTGCGATCTGAAGCATCTCGAGCTTCGGCCTTCAGGCCAACCCATCTTCAACTCCAACATCACGCCTTCTCACGGTTCAAGCGGCGTCCCAAGTTAAGAATGGACCCATCAAGCTTGGACTCGGAACTGCCGCACGACGCCGTTCTTCTACCTAACAATATCACCAAGCTCTACACCATCTCAAAAAGTGTTCCGAGCCACATGAAACGTGGCTACTAGACCAGTTGAGAAGGTTACTTAGAACCTTGAACCTCTTGTTCGGCTTGAGCCAACATGTGAGTGTGATATCCTTTGTCCGACTCACATTCCAGGAGCCTTTGTTGCGGATGCACGGTGATTGGCGCAGCACACTGCCGAGTTCGGTAGCTTCATGGACAAAGAATGCTAGACAAAAGAAATCACCTTACGAGCTGAGTTATCACCAAAGGCTGTTTCATTCTACGTCAGGAGCTTCGAAATGTTTGTCAGCGGTGGAAAGACGCTGCTCACGCGTACAAAGACATCTTCAAAAGACTACGTGATGGCCATCCAAGCTAGAGCCGTCATTCCTTTCAGCGCCTTTGCTTGTGCTCCAGAATTCCTTTCTTCACGTGCGCTATGGCCTTGTCAGTGCCTCCTCCGCACACAAAGTGGGATCGTACATTGCCAAACCCTGCTGCTCTGCTGCCAGATGGTATAGGCCCCCGCCGAAGTTCTTCACTCTTACAGCACCACATCTCATCAGACCAGTTTCTTACTCCTGCTGCCGATGAGAGCGGAAGAAGAAGTACTCTGCCATGTCTACCACGACGTGAGAACGAGAAAGAGGAAGAAGAAAAGCATCATTTGGGCCCATGCCAAGACTCTGTCATGTCAGGAGAGTCGGTCACGGAATCATCCTCAGAAGCCACGAGTCCTTCAGAAACCTCTGCAGGATATTGCTTGTGTCAACCCGAGCCAAAGATCCCAAGACCTCGGAATGGTAAGTTGTATGGAACAAAGAGACATTTTCTTTACTGCTAACTTGGCGTCCAAGCTTTCATCTTGTACCGTCAGGCTCAACACTCCGAAGTCGTGGCACGGCACCCAGGACTTCCGAATCCGGATATTTCCAAGATCATTGGTGAACAATGGAGACATCTTTCCTCCGAGGAGAAGAATGAGTGGAAAGCGCTCGCGGAAGTATGGATCAATATCCACAAAGATCTTTGTGTTGTTGTTCTGACATCTTCAATAGCAAGAGAAAGCCCGTCACTCACAACAATTCCCTGATTATCGCTATCGACCGAAGCGAAGCGGAAAGTTTCAGCCAGCTGACGGCACAACACCAACTCAACCAACAAGCTGTTCAAAGTGTGGTGGCAAAACTATGAATCCTTCTCATACTCCTCATTATCCCGCTTTCGACCACCAGCCTGCTGTCGCCGGCATGCCGAGAACACAGAAGAGAGCGTATGCGGAAGCTCATGCTCAACCGCCTCCAGGACGTCCAATGGCGCAGATAGCACCTCATCCACATCCTGCATCTTTGAGGTATAGCTATGGCCAAGTACCAAGGCATGATTCAGCCCATTTTGTCCAACGACCTCCTCCCCCTCTGCCGCCGCCGCACGGTACACATTATGTTTCTATAGAGGGACCCGAGGCCAAAAGACGTCGAATGGACTCTTCGTACGCTTCTAGACCATCATATGATAACACACATTATAACCGAGACCGGGTGCCTGCGCAATATCATCTTGATCAGATAGGTCGTCATTCCATGCCTCCACCTGCAGTCCAGCGGCCGAGTCATCCTCCATCAACGCAAGTCACTACGCCATCTCAACCATTGCCATCGGCGCAGCAGCGACGAGACCCTAGCCTGGTATTGCCCCCACTGAAGACTGGAACTCCATCTCGACCAGCACCGTCGTCAAATCCTCAAAATCAGAAGGTCGAAACCATGATTATGCAATATCCTATCCTCACAAAGTTGAAGACCTTGCACCAAATCACACCGATCCTCATCGCTCCGGAACCTTCATCTCCACCCCACGAAGTTCGAGGCGCAATCATCGCCGTTGAAGGGTCCGACCAGGAGCGAGTACTTGATATGACTAACTCACTGGCTGACCAACTGCAGAAGGAAGGGAAGTTCCTCGTGCGAACGTTCTTCGGTCCCGACCCTTATCAAGCTCTTTATTCAAGTCGACGAGCTAGCATCGGTCAAACAGGTGATCCCATGAGTACAGAGAAGTACCTGAGCATCATTTCTCAGTGGCACAAGGTCAGCAAAGAGATGGTCGAGTTCATCACCAACAAACCAGGAGAAGCCAAGGCTGAAGAGGACGGAAGAGATTACGAAATGCATGATGCCCCAACCGACAATGAAAAACAGAAGAGCCCATTTGATCAGATTGCATCGAAGAGATCACCCATCTCAGCTGTCAGCCCCAGGACAGTCGAATTGACGAGGCAAATGAGCATTGACATTGCGAGATCCGAAAAATCAAAAGATAGCAGGAACGCTACGACCTTGCCTGCCAAGGCCACCTGCTCTCGGATTCTCCAACCAGCCCTCGAAGCGCAAGAGCAAAAGCGGAAGGATTCTGCCGCGGCTGGTTCCGACGTCCTCCCACCGCCTCCCGCCTCGGGCCCACCGCAAACTCCACCGCCTCCTCCGCCAGCTACTGAAAAAGGGACCTTACTCCAGAAAGATAAAGACATATCAAATCTGATTCCTGTGGCGTTAGTTCCACACTACCAACTCACGACAGTCGATGCTTGCTCCATTGCGTTGCCAATCACAGACAATTATGACCCGCTGACACACTGGCGCTGGCACGCTACGCTCTGGCGCGGCTGCATTGGTCCTGATATTAGTGTTGTCATCAAAAGTGCAAATCAGCAGTACGAGGAAAATATTTGGTCTGACGGCAAGAAGGCTAGTACCGGCAGCGCTGCTAGCCCGCAAGGTGAAAATGCACGTCGACGAGCAGACAGCGTGAACGGTGCTGGACCGGGAGCATCTCGAACATCAGCGGCGATCGAGCAAGCATCCAGTGCAAGTGGTGCACCACCTGTGTCTGCTCTACCTTCGACCGCAGGTGCATCTGCGCCCACACCATTCGGTGTAGAGGTGCGACTTCAGGATTATAGGGCTGTAATTGTGAGGGCTGGTGGGAGCGGTCGAGGGACTAATGCTGGTGATGAGAAGGACATGGAACGGGAGAATGAGAATTGGGCAAAGGCAAAGAGACGAGTTGGGTTTGAGGTTGAGGAGAGTTTGAGGCGGTGAAAACCAATACTGGGGGATCAATGGAGGAGCATGGGTGAAGAGAATGGGACAGGTCATTGGTGGCTACATCCAGTCGTGCTGGAGAATGAGGAGGTTTGACGCTGGGTGTGGAGGTATACTGGTTCCTGTATCTAGACTTCCCCTATTCAAAGAATGTCCGATGAACGTGACTAGACTAGTTCTTTTGATATGTCGCGGAACAGCATTGCTTTTCAAGCTGCACATATGCTCCTCGTGAACCTCTATAGTGCTGGGAATGTCAGCGCCTTTCGTGATTGTGCCTGCTAGCTTTGGCGTGCATTGAGCAGCTCCTTCACTGCCAACTACTCCTCGCTTTCGAAGTCGTCAAAGGGCAATACCGCATCATCAGATCCCTCCGTTCCCTCGAAGCAAGCGCCTCGGTTTGCATCGACGTCCCTAAGCTGTCGAAGACAGTAATATGTCGCACAGAGCTTCGTGGCAGGGCAAACAGGGTAATGGTTAAGGGGGAGAAAAGCGCATTGGGAATCGGTAGTCCTCGGCCTTTCTGGGACATTTGCAAGGACTTGTGAGCTTGAGGTACTCCGTCAAGATTTGCTGAGAGATCGTGCGAAAGCATCTATGACTGAACACTTTCGTTGGAACCTCGTGACCGTTCTAAATAGTCTACGACGTCTCCGAAAAGAGAACATGTTTTGCAAGTAGTTCAGAGTCAGTCGTGCTAGATGCGTTGACATTCAACAGTTCCACCACCTTATAGCTATCATCAGCTTCAGCAAAGACGTGCGCTGGTTGTCACCGCCAAACAGTGTGCTCAGATATTTGGAAAGCTTCTCCCGCGGCGTCTCCACCAACAAGGACAAAACGGACAAGGAACCGTGTAGGACAGGCCAAGAGTGAACGGGGTGGAGAGGGAAGCGCTAGAAGGAACCAGGAATTAGGACCGGGAGCTGAGTTGCGTGGAGTCGGAGCAGTGGTATGGCATGGCAGGGCAGGGCACGCATTGATCCAGATCGCTCGTTCATGGGTTTCTTACACATCCTGTGATCGAGGTCCTGCCAGCCTGCCAGCGGCGTGGACGCGGAGAGCATGACGTGATGTGAAACCCATCGTTTGACACTCTTCCAAAATATCGAATTTGAGAGTGCGAGGTGAGAAGGTGTGTTTTCACCCCTAGTCTTGGTTCCCGCCGGAACTTTGAAAGTTCTTCTCACGTCCGCCATGAGCCTCTCAGGCCCTCCGTAAAGCACCTACGGTTACGCCATGCACTTGTGTCTATTCCCCATCAGGAGGAGTCAATTGTTTGTGTTCGGAAACGAGTGCTCGAAGTCCGTATCACGAATGAGACACTAGTCAAAGCTTGTTAATGGAAAATGTTATTCTGTGCATGCTGGCTCACTTATCGCAAAAGGCGACAGCTCAAAGCAACGCTTTGTCTTCCTGATATCGTTCGCTATACCACCCGCCCGTTTTATACACGTGCTCCCCTTTTTCAGTAGATCACATCTATGGATTCTCAGCAACGAATTTTACACCCTTCTCAATGTTCTTCTTGAGGTCAACCAAGCATGCGTCCAACAGACGTTGCTCGTAGTCGGTAAGCTTGCCAACGTCGTGGATCTGCTGGACACCGTCTGGGCCAAGCGTGACCTTGCTTGCAAAGAAATCAACACCCTTGCTCTTGTAAAGTGGGCTGTCGACAAATGTGGGCTCTACAACATTGCTCTCGCCCTGGGCAGCTCGGAGCAGAGACTCGGCAAATCGAGCACCAGCCATAGCCATGGACAATGTAGCGGATCCAGCACCATCCTTGGCCTTGACGACCTCGTCACCACCGAATTGGATGCGGTAGACCAGGTCTTCGAGCTTCTGTCCTGTGATATCGCTGTGACCGGATTGGGAGATCAAGGGGACGATGGTGACGCCTGAGTGACCGCCGACGACAGTAATGTTCTCGTTTGCTGGGTCGGTGTGCTTTATTTCGGAGACGAAGCGCGAAGCGCGGACGACGTCGAGGGTGGTGACACCGAAGAGGCGCTTGGGATTGTAGACGCCTTTGCTTTTGAAGATTTCGGCACAGATAGGAACTGTGGAGTTGACCTGGGTCAGAATTGTTAGCAGTATGTCCTGCTGTCTTTCTTGAGCTTCTCCGAATTCCAACGTACAGGGTTCGAAATGATCAATAGATTCGCGTTGGGGCAGGAGTCGGCGCAGGCCTTGGCAAGATCTCGGACGATGCTAGCATTGGTGTTGAACAGATCTAGTGCAGAGGATTAGCTGGTGCAGTTGAGTTTTGCTGACATGTCTTTCTCACCGTCACGGGTCATTCCCGGCTTTCGTGGAACACCAGCTGGGATCAGGACGATTTCGGCACCAGTCAAACACTCCTTAAGACCTGATGGTGTCGGGTCATAGCCCTTGACGACCGACTTGGTATTGATATGTGATATATCAGCTGCCACACCTGCTCTTTCTTAGCTATTGATCGTATCTTGGACTGCGGACGAACGGACCTGGGCCGAGTCGGATATCGTACAGGGCAAGGTTGGTGACACGCGGGTTCAGCTTCATCAACAGGGAAAGTGGCTGGCCGATACCACCGGCGGCACCGAGCACTGCGACTTTGGAATTCTGTCATGTTGTCAGCTGAGATGCAATGGTCGGTTGGATGGACGTAGGGGTTTATTTACCTGTCTCGCAGACGCCGAGAAAGCTCGGCGTTGCACCTGGCCGAATATCTGTCTGGCGAACGACATCTTGTATGGAAGACCTGTGTCGAAATGAGAGGAGGTTGATCGAAGAGAAATAGAGTAACGGAGTGGTTGAAGGAAAGAGGAACACTTGTAATGTTTGATAGGTCACGGTCTGCTGAGCTCGAACGAACTTTCCGACAGCTGCCAGTCAACCGGACAGAGTTCAGCCTTGGCACGCTAATGGGAGCTTTACCCCTTCCTGCTCTTGCCTTCCACCACGAGCATGCCAGCACATTGTACTTCGATGTAGTTGAGCATGATTTGGATGGACGGATGTGAGTTCTTTGTCCCTAGACTACCTGCCGAAAAACGAAGTTACGACACAGAAACTTCCTCGAGGTCTCAAGGACCCACTCGCGGAGAGTCCTACACCGTCACGATCAAACAGCTGTGTTTCTGAATGCCTGAGCTGCCACCATTCACCAAATCAACTCATGATGAAAACCACATCACCATAGCAGCCAATGCAGAAACACAACGTTGCATCATCAAGGTTGAGAGGATTCTTGCTTGTCTGCTCTACTCGTCTGCAATCGACGTCTCTTCATGTCCTTGGGCCTCTGCTTGCGTCGTATAAGGTGTCCAGCCGCGGCGACATTGCCTTCCTTTTCACCGTGATTGTATCTCAAAGATATAGGTCATCTATCATGCTCAGCTATTCCCTAGTATCCACATTGATGCTGAATTTCCATACCATGTTTCCATCCCTGCTTTTTCATCTGTCATCAATCAATCGCCAGTTTTCTCCCTCAGGCTTCGAAAACACTTCATTACTCTTCAGTCGTTTCGTGATTGCACACGACCGTGGAACACGGACCTTCCCAGTTCACATCATGTAGAGGAAAATGAAAGAAGTCGTACTTCGGCCTGCTTTTCCACGGCCGCAGCATGCCTAGCCATTCTAGTCGGACTCTTGCTGACCTTACAGCAATGCGTATAATTCGTTCTCCTGGGCTCTGTGTGGTCATCTGTGAGGACGCTAATGGAAGTCAATAGTAATGCGAAGGAAATCAAAGGGGCTCAAGCAGAGATGGATGACTCATCAAATTCCTGCGTGACTCGCGAGGATCAACGGCAAGAGGAGAGAGGAAAACATAGGCCTCGCAGGGCTGCAGACAGACGTGCGAAGATAGACGCGCGGTTAAGTGGATAAGGAGTCTTTGCAGCTACTCCAGCTCACTAAGCCTGAATTCTGAGGATGTGCCGTGTCAACTGAACTCGTTTTCTGACGTCCGCCTCGCTCGATATACAATGGACGAGACGACAAGGACGAGGAACGCCCTCAAGCGCAATGCATCGCTCCGACTCCTTGGGTATCGAGTCATCAGAAGTCGACCTAAATATGGCACTTGACGCTGCGAAGCGGCCTGAAACCTTCAATGGAGCATCTCAGACGTCTGGACAAAATGACTTTTGATTTGCTTCATATAAACTCCCTCAAAAACTCCACCAGACACATCATCCCCATCGCTTGTCCATAAGGCATGCTTGTTCGCTCAATCTTGATATAATGCTCCAAGTCATGGCCCATACCAGTCCCGAAGCTTGTGTCCATCAGCTCTCCATCTTTACTTATCTTCTTCACCACTGCTTTCACAGCCTTGAGTCCAACTTCTTTGTAATTAGCACTAATGTACTGCTTCCTTACCGCTTTCAGGATGCCATACGCGAAACCCGCAGTGGCCGAGCTCTCCACATAACTTCCCTTGTCCTCCGGCACATCCAGCAATGTGCGCCACAGACCGTTATCATCTTGGAAACGCTTCAAAGCCTCGACCTGCTGCAAAAGCACGTTCTCCAGATACGTTCTCAATCCATCGCCAGGCTGCAAATCCAGCAGCTCAATAAACTCCGGAATCACAATCGTAATCCAACTATTCCCCCTCGCCCACCTCGCCCTCGCAAAGTTATGACCCACGCCTCCGTCAGCCTTGCTATCGAACTTCCACCCGTGAAACCACAATCCCGTCTCTTTATCCTGCAGGTACTGAACATGCAGCAGGAACTGCCGCTTTGCCTCCTCAACGTAATGCGGCCGTTTCAGCACAAGCCCAATCTTCGCTAACGGCATAACAGTCATCATTAAAGTATCATCCCAAAGTTCGTTCTCGTTGTATTCCAGATAGGTCATGTGCTGAAACCCACCGTACTTTGTTCGCGGCAGCTCATTCATCGCCCACTCGGCCCAGCTGTCAAGCCAGGGCTCCCACTCTCTCTGCCTCGTCGTTGGGTCCTCGTAGAGATATGCCAATGTCAAAAATGGAGACATAGTGTTGATGTTCTTCGTCGTGCCCTCTGCGAAACGGTCGCGGAACCAAGATGTCATCACGTCAAGCGCGGACCGAGAGGAGGTGAGACTGAAGTACTGGTAGAGGCCGTACAGGCCAATGCCGTGCGTCCATTCCCAGTCGTTCCAACCTTTGGTATCGATTATGCGGCCATCGGGGAGTTTGAGGAGGAAGTGGCCGGTTGTGTCAGTTATGTTTACTAGATTATTGGTGAGCGACTGGATGTTGGCGTGGATTTCGGTGGCTTTGAAGCCGGAGATTGTTAGAGGCGAAGGCATTCCGAAATTCAGTGCTGTACAGAGAAGTGTTGTGAATACCTGTAATCAACCAAGCGATTCTAGCTGTGTTGGTTCTCCCCAGAAGGATAAGATAGGTTGCTTTCTAGACTTAAATCATATCCTTCGCCTCTGACTACAGATGCCTCTGATCAGTCTACTTGTGTCTTCTCGGGGCATCCGGTCTTCGATCACCGAGTAAGCAGGCCCTTCGCAAAGTTGACCAATGTTGGTTACCTCTCTTGGACCGTTTCAATGTTATCATCAACAACACTTCTCCATGCCAAGCTTGCCTCGCTCATCACAAACCCGACCTCGTCCAAAGCTCGCTAGATGCCAAGAAATTAATGGGGCAGAGAGATGCAGGAGTTATTTTCGGTATCCTATAGCAGGGTGGTTCGCGTGTTTCACAACCTCTCGAGTTCGTGATTCCGCTCATCATCGCCCCGAGATGCACCGAATTTCGCAAACTAACAGTGGGGGACATCGATCCGACTGACCTTGGCACCCCAGGAACTTCCCGCTTCTCGCCGCTTGAACCGTCTGGGGAGAATAACCGGGGTATAGGCTCTCCACGCGTCTATTCAGTCTTCATGTCATTGGATCCTGGGTCAGCCACCTTCGTCGCAAATTTGCATTTGGTTATGACATGGAGTCACCTGTTTATGCACGTTGCTCTGCAGCGTCGAAAAGAATCCCGAAGGGGAGAACCAGGTGCCGGTGCATTCAAAAAGAGTGAGATATCAGCAGGAGAAATAATTCTCTCTCAGCGACCTTCATCCTCTTTATCGCACGGCTGACCATTTGTCGCATTTGCCGGGCATTGCCCTTTTTACTGAACAAGCTGTTTCAATACACGTTGGTCAAGCCCTCTCGCAGCCATGACCTCTGACATCAAGCAAAGCTCGCCCGTCATGGCCTCCAACGACAAGCTCAAGACCAGCGACGTTGCTCAGATTGAGCGAACAGCATCATCGCTCCATGAATATGAAAAGGAGACAGACCATGAAGACTACGGTCGCATGGATGCCGAAGTTGCCAAATATTCTTCTGGCGCCGCCGTGGAAATCAATGCCACGGAGAATCGACGTCTAAAAAAGCTCATTGACAAACGCGTTCTCTCAATCATGATCTTTACCTACTTCCTGCAGGCTCTCGATAAAGGCACTTTATCGTTCGCAGCCATTATGGGCATCAGAGAGGATACCAACCTGGTCGGGCAGCAATATAGCTGGCTCACCACGTGTATCTACATCGCCGTCTTGGTTGTCGAGTACCCAACCAACTGGATCATCCAACGTGTTCCCATCGCAAAGTACCTAGGCCTCAACATCATACTCTGGGGCGCCGTCCTCACCTGCCATGCCGCAGCCAAGAATTTCACTCAACTCGTCGTTGTGCGAACCCTCCTGGGTATCTTCGAATGTGTCTGTCAGCCAGCTTTCCTCGTACTCTCATCCATGTGGTATAAGAGAGAGGAGCAAGCGCAAACGGTCGCATACTGGTACATGATGAACGGCGGGCAACAGATCGTCGGCGGCTTGCTCGCGTACTGCTTCTCGCTCCTCAAGAACGGCGCGATCAAGTCCTGGCAGGCTCTTTTCATCACTTACGGCATTTTCTCCGTCGGCTGGGGCGTCTTCGTCCTCTTCTGGATGCCCGACTCGCCCATGCGAGCCAAGTGCTTCTCCGAGGAAGACAAGCGACTCATGGTCGAGCGCGTCCGCTCCAACCAGACCGGTCTGCAGAACAAGAAGTTCCGGCCCGAGCAGGTCAAAGAGGCATTCCTCGACCCGCAGCTCTACTGCCACATGCTGATCGCCATCTGCACCACGCTCCCGACATCCGGCCTCGGCGCCTTCTACGGCATCGTCGTGACATCGCTCGGCTTCTCCGTGCTCGAAACCCAACTCCTCGCCATGGTGCTCGGCGTCGTCATCATCGCCATCCTCCTGTCCAGCGCCTGGCTCGTCAAGAAATACAGCCAAAACTGCCTCACCATGGGCCTCTTCGTCATCCCGTCCTTCGTCGGCACCATCGTGCTCATGACCGTCGAGAACGAGAACACGGCCACCAAAGCCGGCCTGCTGATCAGCTACTACATCGTGCTCACATTCTGGGCCGCGCAGACGCTCAGCATGAGCATGATCTCGCGCAACATCGCCGGGTCGACGAAGAAATCCGTCGTCGTGGCGGCCAATTTCGTCGCGTGGTGTGCCGGGAACGCCGCCGGTCCGCAGGCGTTTCTGAAGTGGGACGCTCCGAGATGTGAGTTGCTTTCCCCCTTCCCCCTTTTTGGCCACTTTGTACTAACGATGCAATAGACTTTATCGCCTTCTCAACGCACATGGGCTGCTACGTCCTGCTTGTGCTCGTGATCATCTACTTGAGATGGTACCTGCGGAGACAGAACAAGAAGAAGGATGAGTTAGCAGCAGCGGGTGTCAGGGAGGCGAAGGATGAGAGGATGGTGCATGCGTTTGAGGACTTGACGGATCAGGAGAATCCGAATTTCAGGTATATTTATTAGACGGGCCGCGTTTGCGTGTATAAAAATTTTGAGTGGAAACAGTGATATAAGGTGGACGAGGCTGTCCATCAGGCGGGAATGATTTCACTCCTGAGCAGATCAAAATGAGCAGACTCTTTTAACGTGCGCCACTGAAGCGCTGGCAATGACTTTTTTGGATTCTACGTACCTCTCGTATGACCAGAACTATCGTGATTGCATTTTAGTCCTCAATCTCCAACATGAAGCTCTTCAGCCTCACTGCAAGGCGATGCTCGGCCTCCAAAGCAAGACTGTGGCCGCACTCCTCAAAAATCTCGGCCCGATCAACTTTCTCCGCGAACCTCAGTGCACTTTCCTCAACCTGCGGCCCGAAAAATTCTGGCGCCCCGATGGTCATGACCGGGCAGGTAATCTTTCCCTTCTCCACAATCTCCTTATTGACCTCTCCATTCTTGAATCCGGATCTATACGTCTCGAGAACTCCCCTCAGACCACCAGGTTGCTTCACGCACTCGATCCAGTGGTTCAAGGCTCGCGGTTCGATGGCCGTAGGATTGTAGCATTCCTGCTTGATGAACATCTCCCAGAACTCGTATTCTTTGCCCTGGATGAGCATTTCGGGGATATGCGGCAGCCAGAAGAACGGGAGGTGCCAGCACCAGATTCCCTCTTTGCGGAATTGCCGAGAGACGTTCTCCGGGGTCCAGATCGAAGTTTCTTCGAGGCCGAGGCCGGAGGGGACCATCTCGCAGAAACTGAGCTTGAGCACCCGATCTCTGTACAATCCTGCGACAGCGACGGCGTAATCTGCACCTCTGTCCTCACCGTGGAGGTAGAACTTGTCGTGTCCGAGCTGCGTCATGAGTTCGGTGACATCCTTGGCATTGGTTGCGCTGTCGTAGCCCTCAGTGGCGGGCGGTTTATCGGTGTAGCCGAAGCCGCGGAGATCGGGGGCTACAAGAGTGAAGTGGGGGGTTAGGAGGGGAAAGAGCTTGTACCAGTAGAAGCTGTTTTTAGGAGTGCCATGGAGCAGCAGAAGGGGTGGACCGGTGCCGGCGGTAATGTAGTGGAGGCGTATACCATTCACGCGGGCCCGGCCATGGGTTACGGGTTGATTGGTGTGAGTATAGGTTTCTGCTGTGTCTGTCATCTTGGTTCTCAGTTGTCTACATTGAGAGCGGTGTCTGGTCAAAGCCTGTGGTTTGGTTTAGATATATTGTGGATGTCCCCGAATCAAACCCCGCATAGTCTCCTTGAAATTGCATCATCCAAGATGGATCGCTCAAGGGAAAATGGAGGAACTATGCTGTATAAAGATGGGTAATTTTCGGAAGGTATATTCAAGCAGTCTCCCTGACCCCATGATCCGGTGAAGGAAGTAGGATTTGATTGCATTTACTGGGCGCAAAACGCGTTGCTATTGCCCGACATTATGGCTTCACGGGCTGCCAACCCCTGTTTTTGATGAAACACACAGACTCGTAAGCAGACTGCGACAACGTGAAGCAAGATCAATCTTTGGCGATGATGGTGGGGGTGGTGGCGGCGGCAGCGGGAGCAATGCCCTGGCGGAAAACCGCGACTATCAGGTCGGCAAAACTCCGGCGAGCTGGCGCAGTTCTGGGGAAGATTTTCTAAAGATTTTCCATGACTCTATACGATGAATGCTCCTATCGCGCGCCCTGCATAGAAATTTGTTCCGACTTTTCAACTGGCCCGTGCTAATGATATGACAATAGTTTGAGTTTTGTTGTCGGTTCTGTTGCTTCTTACCGTTTCTCACAGTCTCGCAAGTTCCCCTCCACCAATATGTCCCAACGAACAGCGATTCGAGCACTTTGTTACTCACTCACTCCAAAGCAGGTGCGCGTACCACGAAGTCAATTCGTCCGACGCTATGCCTCTCCAGCAGCCGTGCCAGTTTCGTCGACCGTGCCTGAGTCCGACATTCGTCATGAGGTCTCCGTGCCAAATCCAGACCCTTCTCCAGATTCACCGACGGCGACCTTTCTGAATGACCGAGCTCCGTATATGGTTCCGACTTACGTTCGACCTCCTCCCATGATGACTCAAGGCGAAGGATGCATAATATATGACCATGAGAATAGAGCATACCTTGACTTTACCGCAGGCATTGCTGTCACGTCTCTCGGTCATGCAGACCCTGATATCAGTAGGATCATTACCCATCAAGCTCAGCAACTGATTCATGCCTCGAACCTATACTACAATCCTTGGACCCCCGAGCTGTCCAAACTTATGATTGAACAGACGCGGAAGCAGTCTCCGGGCAGCCACCTCAGCCAAGTCTTCGTCTCGAACTCGGGCTCCGAAGCAAATGAAGCCGCCCTCAAGTTTGCGAGGAAGGTGCCCTACCAGAAAGACCCAAACACCACGCAGCGAGAAATCGTCTCTTTCGAAGGTTCGTTCCATGGCAGGACTTACGGTTCTCTGTCAGCCACACCCAACAAGAAGTACCAGCCTCCTTTCGGTCCCATGCTGCCGGGTTTCAGATACGGAGCATTCAATGACGTGGAATCTGTTCGAGATCTTGTAACAGAGCATACTGCTGGTGTCATCGCCGAACCTATACAAGGAGAAGGTGGCATCAATGTTGCTACGCCCGAATTTTTGCAGGCCCTGCGAAAACGATGTGACGAGGTCGGTGCCATTTTGATTTTTGATGAGATTCAATGTGGTCTTTCAAGAACAGGAGACTTGTGGGCACATACCGCGTCTGGCGTCCAGCCTGACATCTTGACCACTGCCAAAGCTTTGGGCAACGGCATCCCAATCGGGGCGACCCTGATCTCTGGCAAGACCGTTGCACCATTTATCAACACCGGTGATCACGGAACGACTTTTGGTGGGAACCCATTCGCTTGTCGAGTCGCCCACCACGTCTTCAACCGACTCGCAGACTCACGGCTTCAGGAGGATGTTCGAATCAAGTCGACGTTGTTCTTCAGCGCATACACGACAATGGACGCGAAGTACCCAGGAGTGCTCACGGCTGTACGAGGCCGAGGACTAATTATCGGCTACCAATTGAGCGATGAGCACAAATCCAAGGCTTCGGAAGTTGTGACAGCTGCCCGGGAGAGGGGTTTGCTTATCATTACCGCCGGAGATGGTGTCATCCGGATAGTTCCACCACTTATTATCTCAGCTGAAGAAATCAACAAGGGTCTCGAAATTCTGGACGATGCGATGGCCGTGGTATTCAAGAAGCCAGAGAACGTAGCAAAGACAAAGGGACAACAAGAGATGGTTGGAAGATGATTTATTGTCTCTCTCCTTGGGGGATTGTCATACCATGGGTACCGGCATATGGAGGTCTTTCGGCGGGCTTCCAGCCATGCCTTTGCAGTACCGCGTCTTCGATTGTAAAGACCTCAACCTTGAGCGGCCGACAGCATTTGATCATCTCCTTCTCACTATCGCTGCCGAAGCCCCAGAGTGAAAGATCACCACCTGGACATGTGCTCAATGCCATCAGCAGATCCTGCTCGGCTAAGAATTCGATATGATCACCGGCCTGTGCTGGACAAGGATTCATGAAATACCTTCCTTGTTCGTCTAGCCCGGTGACCTGAAACAGGTTGATGACGTCGTGTACATCGGCTTCACTCAGCCCCCAAGGCAAGACAGCCCTGGTCAGGTTGGAGTGACAGTGGTAATCGTAGGATGCTTCGGCGCCAGCGAGCACAGTGTTGATATATGGGTCACATCTTGTGCCCAGCAGATCATGAACTCGTCCGCCATGTTCGTCTGCACCATACCAAGACAGAGTGTCTTTGATTATAGTGCACAGAGGCCTCATGTACGGCAAGCAGGACCACATGCGGTCATAGGTAGAAATATGAGAGGCGTACAGCTGTTTCGTTCGAGATGCCCAGAAGCGTTCTCGTGGATTATGCAGATTCCAAACATTCAGGTCACCTATAGTGTCAGCAGTGTGGCGCAAAAGCTAGGAGAAGAAGGCCTACCAACTTGTGGTCCTTCGGGTGTGCTAATGCGGATGATGGTGCCTGCAGGGGCTTTCCAAGCATGACCGGATCTGATAGGAAGGACGAATTCCTCCACGAGTGTTCGAGGTGCTTGCTGAATGGCAGTGTATGCATCTTTGTTGACGGTCAAAGGAGAGCCTGCTTTTGGTAGGTATGCCGGTGTCGGCGTTGGTATTGGTTTGCGTGCAGCTAAGCGAGCAGCTGCATCTTCTACCCCGGCCATTCCTGGGACAGGCTTGTAATAGACTGTACGCCTTTTAATTCGAGGTTAGCAAACAGTATGAGGATCCTCTTTGTTGGATAGAAGGGAAAGCGGAATGGTGGACAAGCAAAGAACTGCATGATCTGCTGGGAAAGAGAAATTTTGACAGCGAGCGGAAAACACCGTTTTCTTTCTGTAGCAGTCAGCCTCATATTGCCGCATCGAGTTCAGCGGTGCATATCCTTTCCATGAATGAGGTCTTCATCTACGATACCACTCAGCTACACGTACATCAACAAGGCCTCTTCTGTGATCCTCCATGCACCGAACACATGGATGAGTCTTCCCGCATACCGTGACTAATACGAAGTATCCTCAACTACTCTAGTGCGCTATGCCGATCTCCGAGCTGCATTACCTCGTTCGACTTGACCTTTCCGCTGTCGAGGTTCGGTCATCTAGAACGGACAAGTGTGCAGCAGCGCAAGCAAGCCTCATACGTCTTCCAACCGGCCAAGGAATGGACTAGAAAAGTCGTTAGGCAGAAACGCACAGGTCTTCCTCTTGCAGCAAAAGGTCCCGTGGGCGTTGCCCGCAGCAGCTTTGTGACTGGTTGCCTGATCGGGATCCACCAAGGGCGACTGCACCTGTCCTTGAGCTTGTCTACCACCTGCATCGCTGCTCGTGACAACTCCTCTTCTGTGAACCTATCACAAAAGGCCTCAGGCTGTTTTGTGCACGGTTAGTGGCTTATCAAATGTCACCAGCGTCTGTCGTGCCACGCGCCTGCATGTCGTTTCGAGCATGCTTTGACACTTTTTGCAATTGCGCCTCACCGACCACTGATGACCTGGAATTACGCTGACTCGCCGTGATTCGCACCGGCCCGTGTTGGCCCTGACCTTGCCTGCCTGCCCGCCTGCCTGTCCGCCTGTCTAGCTTTGCAGTCAAGATATCGCTGCCTGCTCGTGATTACTCACATATTGCAATCATGTCTTCTGCTAACACTGTCCGATTCTTTAACAGCACAGGAGATCCGACCAACTCCAGGAACACAACTACTCGCCAGCCAAGGACATTGCTCGACGACGAGGACCTCAGCCGGCTTTCAGAATCCATCCTAAAAAGACGAGCTGCTGCGATGCCCGCAATGCGAAGGTCACTGGCAATAAGAGATCGAACCATTGTCGAGTCAGAGCTGGAAGACGATAGCACCTCGCTAGACTCGTCAGAACGTTCCTCTGATTCGTCTGTCTCGTCAGAAGATGACAAGAAGAAATCCAAGAAGTCGAAATCGGACAAGAAGCCAAAGAAGAAGACCACCAAGACCGGCCATGGCAACTCGGGCATGGACCAGTTATTGAGCCTGTTGAATGCCAACGCCACCAAGCTGAAGACCTCTCCGCCAGCTGATGATGTGCTCGATCCACTACCCGCTCCGATCTCATCTTCAGCGACCGCGCCAACTGCACAAGAGATTGCTGAGCAGGTCGTGCAATTGCTCAAGCAGCAAGACGATGCCTCGGCTGGCAAGAAGAAGGCCCCAGCCAAGGTGGGCTCCAAGGTTGCCTTTAAGAGAGTTGATCAGGTCTATGACCGCAAGATACACAACTACAAGCTGAAGGAGACTGTCAACGAAGATGCTCAGCGAGATCAGTGGGATCAGGTAATACAAGTCTGATTTCGCCCCAACCCTCTGCTAACCAGTCTAGTACGTTTTCAATGTCCGTCGACAGTTCGACTCGAGTTCGCGATACCTGGCCACCTTCGTTGACATCAAGTCAAAGTACCTACGAGAATGTCTCAAAGAGGTCATGGGCAGCATCAAGGGTATCAACCTAGTCGCGGAGAAACCTGCAATCGATCCCAATTCGCTGTTCCTCTACCTGGAAGAGCTACGAGAGATGCTAGACCGATTCACTGCTCAAAGCAAGAATTTGGACAATAAAAAAGAGAAGAAGGCGGCAAAGCTCAAGTCCCAGCACCTCAAAGTGCTCGTCGATTATCTAGACGAAGACTTTGCAGAGACCAAGAAGGCGTATGTTGGAATCCATCCCAGAACATAATGCATACTAACATGGACCAGACTCTATCCCATGCTCGAAGCTGGCATCATCACTTTCGAGTACCTCTGGGCACTGTTCAAGCCCAACACGATCCTCTACTCGTCGACCTACGGAGATGAAGAAGAACCACGAGCCTGCAAAGCAGTCTACAGTAGGGAAAATGTCAGCTTTATGAAGGGCAAATGGTACAGCGTTGAATCCACCTATTTCGACTATGATGGCAAGAACTTCGGCGTGGCTACGATACATGGCGAGGTCCAGTCATTCTCGGGCGCCAGAAAAATCTCATCTCTGCCTTGCTACCCAATACAATACCACAAGGACCCCGAGAAGGCGAAGCGAGAACTCATCGAGAGAGGTAAGAAGTTTGTCGCTTTACAAGGCATGAGCTATAAGACATACGCTGGAATGTGCTATACCAAAAAGGAAGACAAAGTCCTCAAGGTCGATGTCAACGGTCGCATCATGATCGATCCTGCCATTTTCCGGAAAGTGAATCCGAATTATCCCTTGAGCACCGTCAAGTCGGTCTATGGTGAGGTCGATGACGATGCCCAGCTCATCCTCGACGAAAATGGCAATGTTACGACCAGCTCAGACAGCAGAGGCCAGCCAACCCCACCTTCTGAAGACTTTGACAAGCACAAGCAGTTCAAAGTGATCAAGAACCAAGAAGGCAAGCATGTCATTGTCGAGATTGGTTCGGATGAGGTTGCTCAGGCCACTATCGAGGATGGCATGAAAGACATCTTTACCGAGGAGCAGCTGTTGATCTCAAGCCCCATCGTCGTTGGATTCTCCTTCAGCGAGAAACTCTGGCTAGAGTTCGCCGTCAGCAAAATTGGAGAGATTACCTGGAATACTGATGCCTTCGACTCACTCATCCTACCGGATAATCAGAAAGGCATTGTCAAAGCTATGGTCTCATCACACGCCTTCCACCCATCTCGAAGCATCGACGATATCATCGCCGGCAAAGGCAAGGGTCTTGTGGCTGTGCTACATGGTGGTCCAGGTCTCGGAAAGACTCTGACCGTCGAGTCAATCGCCGATCTCCTCAAGCGGCCACTCTACATGGTCTCGGCAGGTGACCTTGGCACTAACAGTGAGCGGCTCGAGAGGGAACTCCAGAACATCCTTGACATCGCCCATGCGTGGGGTGCAGTACTCCTCCTCGACGAAGCCGATGTCTTCCTGGAGAAGCGATCTACTCACGACATCCATCGAAATGCTCTGGTCTCCATCTTCCTTCGACTGCTGGAATACTTCCAAGGTATCCTGTTTTTGACGACCAATCGAGTCGACGTCTTCGACGACGCATTCGTGAGCAGAATCCACCTCTCCCTCCGCTACGGCGATCTTTCGCCCAAAGCAAAGAAGGCAGTCTGGAAGACGTTCATCACAAAGGTTAGAGATGCAGAAGGCATGCAGGTTGACAATATCCAAGAAAAGGACCTTGACGACCTTAGCCGGAGAGCACTTAATGGTCGGCAGATCAAAAACATTGTCCGGGCGGCGCAGGCGTTGGCTATCCATGAAGATGTTGCACTGGGCATGGGCCATATTCGAACTGTGTTGGATGTGGCGCAGAGCTTCGAAAGAGATCTCAAGGGCGGCACCGGGTATGTTGAGGCTCTAAACTCGTACACCTAAGAGATTTAGAATCGAGGAATCGCGAAACTGGCTTGCTGTTTTGGTTGTTCTTGTTTTGTTGGAGAGAACGGGGCCTGGGATTGGCGCGAGGACAGCATTGTGCATGGTTGGCTGCTTTTTGTCTGGGTGGGTGCATTAAGAGCACTGGCTAGTGTCAAGATGATGATGATGGTGATAATGATCAGTAGATGCACAAACGGCAGCCGCTGTCAGGCAGGGATACGCTTTCAAGCGCTTGCAGTATGACGTCTTGGCGGCACTATACATTACATACGGTCTAGGAGTATTGGATCGATGATCAAATTTCTTAGGCAAGCATCAGAATTGTTGAACGTCGTAGCGCTAAAATGAAGCGACAAAGCATCGACACCACGGACACAGCCAGCCAGCCAGCCAAGC